>BQNB010060704.1:0-36815 GCA_026074375.1 Tanacetum coccineum
ACTCCCTGATGTTTTTCTCGTGATAATTCTCCATGATGAGTTCTTGAGCAAAAAGTGTGTTGACTAGGGCTTCAGAATGCCCAGATAAGTTCAGCATAAGTCTTTTTCAGCATATACCATATCATAGTTTTAGCAAGGTCCTATAGAAGGTTAGAAGACAAGTGCAAATTCTTCCTCGCTACAATGGTATAAGAAAACAATTAAACACACAACTGTACATGAGTTAATACGCCGTATCCCAAACCTTGGGATACGTTGTATTGTTCCTGTAGAAACAATTAAATTACTGGAAATTAAATAATTAAGTTTTAAAACTGATAACGTCCAGACATGCATACGCCGTATCCAATGGGGTTTGATACGCCGTATGTAATGTCTGGGAAGACAGACTCGTGCAGAAAATTAAAATTTAAACAATTAAATGTGACAAACAATTAAAATGACCGGGTTGTCTCCCAGGAAGCACTTTTGTTTCAGCTGGACTTTAAGTTCAACCTTTTTCCTTCTTATCTTGTCTGTGTTACTTCCCATCCGCGATCTTTTCTGTTGAAGAGTTCGTGGTAGATACAAGACATGCTGCCAAGAGTTCTTTCAACAGTATTAATTCTGCTTGGACCCACTGTAACGAATTCTTCGTCATTGCCTATCGAATGTTAGACGACTGTGAATTCTTCAGTTCTTCATAGTTCGTTTGGGTTATCGATGTCGCGGTGAGCGGGAATTGGTATCGGAGAGTATTCCCAGTTAATAACTTCGTAGATGTCTTTTGCTTCCTGGGCGTCTAAATAGGGTTTATGGAATGTATCTGAACGTGTCCTTTTGCATGGTTCTTTGTATTCGCCGAGGTCACCAATCGTTCCGTTAGTACGTTCGTTCATATAAAATTCCCATAACCCATTTTTGGTATTTCTATCTATCTTCCAATAGTTGTCAAATATTGATGCCAGCCAATATATAAATTCAAAGTAATCTTCTCCGTTGTTTAAGTCATCAGGGATTTTGCTATTGCAAGTATGGGATAATGGGTAAAATTTATGAAAGAATTTATTGTTTAGTTCCCTCCACGTGATAGTTGTTTCATTTATTTCATTGTTCCACCATGTCTGGGCATCTCCTTTGAGTGATTTTGAGAAGACGTATAATCATAGTTTATTAATTTCCACATTAGGTATCTTGATCCATTCGGTTATTTCGAGCACCTTTGCAATGTGATCAGTGACGTCTCCTCCATCCATGCCATTGAAGGTGTTATCCTGTAATATTTTCAAGAATTCATCGCCAATTTCTAGTTTGGAATTTGTGATTATTGGCGAGTTTATATGCTCTTCATCCTGATTAATTGTGTTGTCGAAGCTTTCCATTATCCAGAGTTGTAACCAGCAATCACCACTTTCTGAAAAATGGAGGAAAATGTTAGTAGGATAATAAAGTTTAAACGTGATGTTTTTCAAATTGTTGTTGTATCATATGATAGATACATCGTATTCAATTAATTTGAATACACCATATGGGTCTGTTGAATACCAGTACGCCGTATAGATCTTACCGAATACGCCGTATTGTCCTGAAACAAATACGCCGTTTAGACAGTAAAACTCAATACGCTGTCTTGATTAGAAGGTTTGATACGTCGTATCTAACTAGTGGATATGACATATCAGGTGATCAGTCAGAACAGAATACTATTTAAAACAATTAAATGCGGGAATTAAAACACACAATGAAAATAAATACAAACATAATTTAAATAATTAGATTACACTAAACTAATTAATTAATGGTTAGAAATACTGATAAGAATAAGGTTTAATTATTTCACTCCCCGACAACAGCGCCAAAAACCTGATGTGCGGTCGTGTAGTGTCAATTATTTGATTATCAAGTTTTAAATTTATATTTAGCCGACAAACCTAAAACAACACTTTAACGAGCAGTGTACCCGGTCAAGATGGAGTTTGCGGTAAGTAGGGTGTCGACCACTAAGAGTGGAAATTTAATCCTATATTCTATCAGTATTTTAATTAGTCTAATTACTAGTTAACCCTGTGTTATGTACGTTGTCTAATGAAATGGGGGATTTAGCCTGAGAGACTAGCACAGGTTTGGTGGAAGCAAATACCAATTCAATACACAATAAACATAAAAGATGAAGATTAAAAGATAGAAAAGCGGTACAAGCCAAATGATAGAAAACTGTATTAGCCATATTAAATCCGGTTCAGTGCTGGTTTGTTTGTTTTAGTGCAATGATTTACTTATCTCGAAGCGGCATATCATTCTTAAGACTTAGGCGGGACATCATCCTAAGACCTAGACACAATTAATCATGTCATAATTAATGCATCCGCATAAAGCATCCTTTAGTTTAATTATAATCTATCTTAGAGAATTAAAGCAGTGGTGATCCTGTTAAAACTCTAGCCCAATGGGACTTTACCCACTTATTGTTAGAAGGTGTTTTATATACTAGTAGTCCACTATTCCAATATTTATCAGTTAATTAAGAGCATAATTACTGAAACATAAACGGGTCACCTACCGGTCCAACTAAGCTCATAATCAAAAGACAAAGACATAACGTTATTTGTGATCCTATTGGTCCAGTAATATAAGACACGATATGGAGAGCTATCCCAGTATCTAGATTACTTGGTCCGTAACACTAGACCCAGTTGAATGATATGTCGTATATTCAAACACATAAACAAGTATGAGATGATAAACATAATTAAACAATCAACGATAAATTAAGAAATCGATTTTAAAACAAACCAAACATTGAACTTTCATTAAGAAGGCTAATACCCGAGGGTATTAGCCAACAACCATTGTAATTATACAAGCATAATCAAACAATTGAAATCGAACGATTAAGAGAGTAAAAATTACACGATGTCTTCTATGGAGTCGTGATCAATGCTTGACCTTTATGGCTGATCTTCTCTTCTAAAATTCATCTCTGATGAGTATGGTATAAAGAATATGATATTGCACACTTATAACTCATTTTGAGTCTTCTATTTATAGTTGCTAAAAAATACTCGATACACCGTATCCAGATAGGTCGATATGGCTTATTGGGCTGGATTCATTGGAGTGTGCGCTACGTTCTTAATAAATCTTTGATATCATTCCCAATTTACTTGATTTTTTGTATCTTCGAATAGTTATCTTCATGGATATGGCATATATAGATAGCATGGATACGGCGTATATAGATAGCATGGATTCGCCATATTGGGATTTAGTTAAACGCGTTTTCTTGTGAAGTCTTGGCGCAGATACGCCGTATCTCTTTAGTTGGATACGGCGTATTGGTGAATTTTTAGAAATCTTGAAATGTCTTTATTTTAGCTCCAATTTATGCGCCTTTTAGATTATCTTCACAAAACATTCTTGAATTACTACATTTATCAATTTTAAAGCGATTAAGTACCAAATAATGCAATACTTATATAAAAGTGTGCAAAATAGATGGGATAAATGATATAATAAAGTGACGTTATTTGATGTCAGCAATTGTCCCATTCTAAGACAACGGTACTTCACAGTCTAAGAGAAATTTTCAAAGTCCTTCAACGACATTCATATACAAGACCTTGATTATACCAAGTTTTCTTAATTCTTGCTTCATCTCCTACTACGGTTTCTGAAGACAAGAGGTTAATGGTTCGTTTGGATTTCAATATTTGTTCTTATGACAAGAACTTCTCGAGTATTTGGACGTACACGACAACGATGCTTCCGAGAGTTCGCAATCATCATGTGGGAAAATGTGTACATCCGGGATTTAGTTGACTTTGATGTTACCAAGTCAACTTCCAGGGGGAAGTAGTATATACTACTTTACTTAGTATGGTTTGTGAAGTATACTACATACGTGAGAAGAATTGTTGTTGATTTCTCGCATGTACCCCCGAACGAATATTCACCAAGACCCAATGACCAGTAGCAGCAGTAGTAGTTAGTGTGGTTTTTCTTCTACATAATTCCGCTGTGCACTTTAATGACAATAGAAGATTGTTCGAGCTACATAAAAGTTTCAAAATTTGCTCAAGATAGGGATGTTGGTTTGGGGGAAGCTGATTCAGAAACTTCGCCAAAAAGGAGTCTATGAAGAAAGCTTTTCAAGACATGCTGCATGAATTGGGGGGAAGTTAATCCAGCTCATGCATACTATAATGGTTCTAGAACAAGTAAAGACAATGAAGATTCAAGCTGGAGTACAAGTTTCAAGACTAGGAGAACTCAGAAGACATCTTTAGCTTGGGAAGCGCTTTGGAAGACATTATTTTATTGTAATTGTACTTGTTAGGAACATTATAAGTAATTTTGTATGTCCACATATTGGGGGAAGATTGTTAGCCTTAAAATATGTTGACTAATATGGAATTACATTAGTTCATAAAATGCTTGACACTTAGGGACTAGAAATGACAAGTGTATAAGCTAGTTGTGTCAAGACCTATAAATACCCCTTCTATACTTCCATGGAGGGGTGAGGATTCATTTTGTATCTCTTTAGTGTGTGTCTTTCTCCCTCTAGAAAACACACATCTTTCCTTTTTCTCTCATTTAATCTAATAATGGCTAAGTTCTTGTTTAATCCTCCCCGACCTCTGGATCATCGATTTAGTTAGTGTTTCTTAATGTTAACAACAAGTAATATCTTAAGAGTCTTACACATTATCCTTGTGATATTGCCAGAACATCAGAGTGATACTAAAGTAATCACAATGACGATGGAAATCCTTCCAGAGCCAACATCAAACAAGGTCTGCGGTAGGTGACTTGTGAGATCCTTGGTATGTGCTTAAATACACATACCTTTTTCTCAATAAAACGAGCTTAAATGACCAAAAACGGACTTAAAATGCCAAATATATGCTTGTTTTGTGTTATTTACTGTGCAGGTGACAGATATTCACAAAAAGACAAAAACAAGGACAAAACCGAGCACGGGATTAGAAATAGCGTGGAAAACCAAAGCCAAAGGCGTACGCATCTTAGTGGGCTAACCCAGCCCAAGTTAATGGGCCAAGTCAGTCTATTATGCCATCTATACTAAGCCTTTTATATCATAAAAGCCCAAAGCCTTCAAATATAAAACCGGCCCAATTGAACAAAATAAGCCCAAATAAGGACTTAACAGCCATTAGCCCAAACCAAATCTTGCTATTACATCGTTAGTCCCTGGAAGTATTGCACCGTTAGTCCCCAGGGACTAACACTATCAGTCCTTACCTCATTACACTGTTAGTCCCTAACCTAACACCGTTATCTCCCTTAACCCCCAAATTTAAAATATAATAAAATAAACCTGAAAAGGGCGAGAGGTGAATCGGCAAACAAACCAACTCACAAATAAAATATAATTCCGGAAGCATCGACTTCAAAGGTGACCCCTTCTTAGTCGTTTCCCGGGTCGTTTTTGTTCCTGCGAGGCATGAATTGAACTTCGTGTCAACGTTTGTAATCGGGATTTTGAATAGAATAAGATCTTTGATTTTGTTTCTAATTCTACAAATATAAATGCAAAAACCAAGCAAAGAAAAGCAATAGTTAAAGCAAACACAAATTAAGGACGAAAAACGTTAACGAGATTTAAATAACGAACCCTAAAAACCTAAAACTTCAAATTTTAACCCTAGGAAAGCAAATTTAATTTTTAAGAGTCCTAAATGATAAAAGAAAATTTTAGAAAAAAGAATTATGTTTTTACTTTTATTAATTTGAGTCTGACTAAATACACTAATAAAATCTGAAATTAAATATTAAAAATACTAAACAATTTTATAAAATTCTAAAAAAAAATCAGCGAAATTACTTTAAGTTATGAAGAATGCAAGAAAAATAATACTTCTGAAAAACTGCTTATAAATAAGCAGTTAATAAGCAAAACAACTTATTAGGCTTATGGGCTAAAATGCCCTTGTATATTTAATAATGCAAACTATGAACAGAAAATACTCAAGGGCATCTTGTAGAGGAGGTGTGTGTTAAATGCGTTGGAGTGTGAAAGGGAGGTCACAGGTTTGACCCCTGAGACTTTCTTTTTGAAAAAAAAAATATTTTATTTTTCAATTTATCTTTTAAAAACTTAAGGAACACATTGAAAATAAGCAATCTTTAATAAAATGAAACTATATATTGAAACTTAACTAATCAGCTCAGAAACAGCACAAGGAAAATGTGCAGTTTAACCAAATTACTAAATCAAAACCAGTTTGGCTTATTAAAACACAACAAAAACTATAGAGAAAACACAAGAATAAGCAAAACAAACCAACACCCTATACCTAATAGGACAAATAATAGTTACAAATAAGCAAAGAAAAAAGCTAAACATTCTGGAAAATAACTGGAAAAGATAAGCTGAAAAGACATCCACTACTGACTTATTTTGGCTTATAAAGAAAATGAACAACTAGCAGCCTAATTTATTAAGCTTCTAAAAAGAGTTTGACAATCCAAGGAATTCAAACAATTGAGAAGTATAAGACTATAAAATAACAAAACGCAATTGAAGATTAACCAAAATTAAGCTATAATAAATCAAAAATAAACCAAAATCAGGACACATCACAGATTTTTCAAATATGTAAATGAAACTTTATTTGAACATAAAAAAAGACACAACCTTGAAGAACTTTTTCAGATAATAATCATATAAGCATTTGACACCTTCAAATTAGCAGACATGGAAAATTGATAAAACATACTTAAAAACTGAAATCTATCTCAATTCTAAACTTATTAAAACTACTTTAAGACTTTAATTAGATCTTATTGAAAAACTGACTTTTAATGGTCAAAACTATTTTTAACCTTATTTAACCCATTTATGACTCTTGACCCAAGATACCCCTTTAAATAACCAAATTAAATTTTAAGCTTGATTTAGACTGATATTAACCTTAGATTAAATGAAAACGAGATAGCTAGCTAATGTGTAATAAGACTTAATAAGGTAAATCCACCCACTGAAAAGCACTTAATAATAAGCAATCCAAATAAGCTATTAATGACTAACTTAAGACAGATTTTAGAAAAAATAAATAATGCTTAAAGACAGGTTATGAGAAGCATAAGACTAAATCAAATAAGCAACATAAGATCTAAATAGGTAGTAATAAGCGATTATAAATAGTAAATAAGCAGTTTAATAAGCAAAGACAGAAATTATAAATTAAGCCTTTTTGAAATCAAAAATAGAACACACCTTGTTCCTTGCTTTAAACAAGGGTTTAAGAGCTTCTTAGGAGCTTATGAACTTAAAGCTGGAAAAGTTAATCATGGAACAGTAATGAAACATAAACCAGAACTTGATATTTTTATTGAATAAACATGGAGTACCATGCTTTAAAGGTAAAAGTGCTTATTTTAAATCTTTAAAACAAGGAATAAAATACAATGAAAAGCTTGAAAATGAAAAATAAAAGCAGCGATATAACCTTCATTATTGAAATCCTCTTCCTAATTTAATAGGGGAGGTCTTGTGCTTATCGTGAGGAAAGTGTCAATCCTTCCATAAAAAACTTCTAAAATTGCTTAAGAAAGTAATATCACGATCCAATCAATCATTAAGACGCCCTTGAATGCTTTTGACCCTTCCATACGTGTTTGTCGTGTCAATTCGCCAATAGAATGCATGAGAGTGCCGACGTGGCAACTGGATTGTGTTCATGCTGTGTTGGATGAGAGTGGGTCGGAAGGTGTTCAGCACCATGGGGAGTGGTTTTGTGTTGTTTTGGCTATTCCCGCCCTTTTCGGGTTTATTTACTAAATATTTTAAATTTGGATTAAGGGAGAAAACGGTTTTTTAGGTTAGGGACTAACGGAGAATGAGTAAGGACTGATGTGTTAGTCCCTGGGGACTAACGGTGCAATACTTCCAGGGACTAACGATGTAATAGAGGGTTTGGTTTGGGCTAGATGCGTTAAGATCCTTATTTGGGCTTATTTGTACATATTGGCCGTTTAATATTGAAGGCTTTGGGCTTTGTGATATAAAAGGCTTAGTATAGATGGCATAATAGACTGACTTGGCGCATTAACTTGGGTTGGGTTGGCCCACTAAGAGCTAAACCGCCTTTTGGCTTTGTGTTTTAAAACAACGCCTCTTTCTAATCTCGTGCCTCAGGTTTTGTCCTTGTTTTTGATCCTTTTGTGAATATCTGTCCACCTGCACAGTAAATAACACAAAACAAGCATATATTTGGCATTTTAAGTCTATTTTTGGTCATTTAAGCTCGTTTTATTAAGAAAAAGGTATGTGTATTTAAGCACATATCAAATCCCCTCATACTAAAATATTGTTGTGTCCTCACGCAATGAAATAAATTAATGTTTAGAAAACCAAAAATTTCAACCCACTTAAATTAAATACCTTGAAAAGTAGCAAAGTGTAAAATTAAGAAGGATTAAGAAATTACTAGTTTTTTTTAAACACTCCCTGTTTTTACCATTTTCTTTCTGGCACGCATTTTTCTTATTTTTCATTATGTACAACATGCTGGACTTTCATTATTGAACATAACTTTTAGGATTACTGAATAAGAAACACCTCAATCCTAAGGTGCCCTAGAAGGATAAATTCATCGTCCTTGATTTTTCACTAATTCCCAAACTAAGCCTTAAAAACGAATCATTGTAAATACAAGTTGGGAATGCATAACGCCACTCATATTTGCATATTTGTGTAGAAAATTCTCCTCCCGCAAGAATATAAAGATTTATGGTGTGTGTGCTCATGTTTAATTTTGACCATCCAACCCACGTTTTTAGATAGTTATAAACCTTTCCAAGTTTCACGTTCCACTTTTAGTTATATGAATTCAAAGGTGAGATTGTCCCATGTAGCAACATTTCTTCTCGGCACATCCCAACCTCGTCGGCTAAGTGAGCAGGCTTTTGACACCCCACATAGAATAATTTGTCGAGACTCTCTGATTTTTGAACCCTTTACTAAAAAATTTTCCGTAAAACTTAGTAACTTTTATAACTCAAAGCAACTAATTCCTCCAAATTAATACATTGAAGTAAGTTAATTCTTTAGAGTGACTTTCTTCTCGGAACCAACCCGCTCATTGGCCTAGTGACCGGGATTTTTGACACCCCATAGAAGAATGACTGATTCAAATTAACAAACGTCCGGTTTCAAAATTTTGTAGGGATTAACAAGTTTAAGTTCAAAAGAATGTTTAAATTTTAGAAAAAGACATTTTCCCTTTATTTATTAAGCAACTATACTAGCAACATTATTATATTTTTCACATCATTTTCATTTTTATTTTTTTTCATCTTTTTTTATTGCAACATTTCATATTTACACAGTATACCAGGAAAATTTCTTTTTAGAAAATTAAAACATATTTTCGATCAAAAACTCTTATTTATCAATTCATCGATAAAGCTTTTTACTCTAAAAATGTTGATCTTAATGGACTTTTAAGAGTGATAAAACTCTAACTTGTCTTTCAAAAAGATCACGTATTATTAGTCATTTTAGAAGCTACTGGGAGAAAAAGCCACAAATTACACTTATGAGCTTTTAAGATTTCCAACTAATCATTGCTTAGCATTTCAACATATATTTAACTCTATCATTTCTCGTTCTTCGCAAATTTAAAATCTTTAATAAAAAAATTCGTGAATGCTTAGCCAAATAAAATTAAGCTTTGCATATTTAAAGTCATTTATGGAAACTTGCAAAATCTTGGCCTTTTGAGCTAGAATTCGCATTTTAAAGCTTCTTGTAATAAAGAGGACAACAAAAGCTATACCCTTTATAAAAGGATAAGGGAGTAAGCTAGAGCTCAACAAGCTCGGATCAGTCAAAAAATATTCTTTATTTTCGCCACAGAAAGTCAAGCATTGTGATAAACACTTATTTTATTTTATGACAAATTTTTAAATTTTTGGCCTATAAAATCACATTTTTTTGTATTTTTCTTGCGGGTAAACGTAGTTACATGCAAGACAGAGAAAAAATGGCCCCCAAAAAAAACAGTGGGAAAAAATCGATAGATTCCCCCCTCATATGAACGATACATCTATCCACAATGTGGGGGTAGCCAACCCCCACATACTAATTTTTCCTAAGTATATTCCTAATAATAAAAGGGAATCTCACGTAAATCTAAAGCCGTTTATTAATTATGCCCAAAGATAAACGTTAGTCATAATATCAAGATAATAGGAATCCTAAAGTAACATGCAAAGGAATGAAGACCGAGTATCGCGTTGGATAAAACCATGAGCACGAGAGTCTTCATAATCTGGGGAATCCTGCCAATCATTACAGACAACAAAAACACGAGATTGGAAGAGGCGAGCCTCCTCACGTTACACTTATTAAAAATAGAAAGAAGACAGAAACACGGGTTGCCTCCCGAGAAGCGCTTTGTTTTTGTTAACCGAGTCACGAGCTTGACTCGACCCTAAGCGAATTTAATTGTCCATGTGTGGAAGGTTTGGAGATCCGGGACAACCATGGGTGGTATGTCCCCTCCAAAGTAATGTTTGAGTCTATGACCCGTTCACACTTGAAGTTAGGTCCGATGGTTGAAGAAAACATCAACGGTACCAAATAAGGAAAACATGGTGACGCAAGACGGTCTATTCCAGCGGGTCTTAAAGCTTGCCCAGAAAATCTTTAATCAATAATGAAGTAGAAGGACTCGCTCACCGACGTTGAAAACGCTTACTCAGATTTAGATTCGTGAATCTACTCGTTTTCTCTTTGTAGATTAAAGAATCTCATAAGTAGATCAGCAGTTCATTAAGTAGTCATTCATTTGAACTATTCGATGATACCCGCTTGTCCTTAAGGTCAAAATGCAGTGCTTCAAAGGCCCAATATGGGCCTATGTTCAAGCTCGATGGAAGACATGAAAAGCTTTTCCGTAAACAATCTGTAAGGAGTGCACCCGATGGTGTTTTTAAATGCAGGTACGGAATGTCGCATAATTCATCTTCCCACTTATCGGACCAAAAGCACAGTTTTCACAAAACACCAACGGTTCTTTCCAAGATGTGTTTCAAACCACGATTTGAAACCTCCACTTGTCCACTCGTTTGTGGATGATACGCGGTAGATAGTCGATGGGTTACCTCATATTTAAGCATGACCTTTGCGAATTGGTCATTGCAAAAATGAGTACCGTGATCACTAATAATAGCACGAGGAGTTTCCAGAAAAAAAAAAGAAGGGCGAAGAGTGATTTTAAGAACTTACAAATAACTCGGGCATCATTAGTGGGCAGCGCTTTTGCTTCAACCCATTTTGACAAGTAGTCAACGGCCACGAGAATGTACTTGTTCCCTCGTGAAGACGGGAACAGGCCCATAAAGTCGATGCCCCATATGTCGAAGATCTCGCAAACTTGAATTGCATTTTGAGGCATTTCATCACATTGCGAGATTTTACCTTGACGTTGACAAGCATCACACTGTGTTAACGCAAGTCAGGCACTCGATAATTGTAGCCAAAAGAAACCATAATCAAAGATATTTATTAGCGGGTAGTTGTGCACCATAGAGTCCCCCGGTGGGTCCATTTTGGGCCGTGAGGATATCAACGGCTTCTTAGCCGTATACACACCGTCTAATCACTTGATCCACACAAATCCTAAACAGCTAGGGGTCGTCCCAGAAATAATGCTTAACTCCTTAAAGAATTTCTTTTTTTGTTGGTACGACATCCCTTTCACGATAAAGTTTCCCGCATGGTAATTTGCAATATCGGCAAACCATGAGGTGTTAGAATCATTACGAAAAGTTACCATCCCAAGTATCTCAAGAGGAAATGTTTTGGTAATTTCCTTTTTCTCGGTCACTTTATGAATTCTCTAGTCTAGACAAGTGGTCGGCCGCTAGATTCTCCGCTCCTTTTTATTCACAGATAATGACATCAAATTCTTGGAGGAAGAGAATCCAATGTAGCAATCTCGGTTTAGCATCTTGCTTAGCGAGCAAATACTTAAGAGCCGAGTGGTCTATATAAACTATGGTCTTCGACAAGACTAGATAAGGTCGGAATTTCTCAAAAGCATACACCACGGCTAATAATTCTTTTTCTGTTGTGGTGTAATAAGCTTGGGCATCGGTCATAGTCTTGCTCGCATAGTGTATTGGCTGAAAATGTTTAATCTTACATTGCCCCAGGACTGCCCCAACTGCAAAGTCACTAGCATCACACATAATTTCAAAGGGCAAGTCCCAATCGGGGGCAACTAATATTGGAGCTTCGGTTAGTTTCTTCTTAAGGGTCTCAAATGCCTCTCGACACTCGGTCGAGAAAATGAACGGAGTCTCTTTTTCAAGAAGATGGGTCATCGGCCGGGCGATTTTAGAAAAATCTTGAATAAATCGACGATAAAACCCGGCGTGACCTAGAAAACTCTGAATTCCTTTGACGGACGTGGGAGGAGGTAATTTTGCAATAACATCAACTTTTGCCCTATCTACCTCAATCCCAGATTTTGAAATCTTGTGGCCGAGGACAATGCCCTCTTTGACCATGAAGTGGCACTTCTCCCAATTTAGAACAAGATTGGTGTCTTCGCACCTTTTGAGCATTTTGTCTAAATGGGAGAGGCAAGATGAGAAGGAATCCCCGAAGACCGAGAAATCATCCATGAAGACTTCCATTGTTTCCTCGATCATGTCATGAAAATGGCAACATGCACCTTTGGAAACGTGGGTCAGGGAGCATTTACCAAAGCCCGAAAGGCATACGTCGATAGGGCCAAAATTCCATAAGGGAAAGAGAAATAGCCTCTCCATGGTCCCTTGCGGGTCACTCGGGATATGAAAATACCCAGAGAATCCAAACTTAAAAACAATAGTACTCGTTACCACTAATAGTTCAAACATTTGGTCCTTGAATGGTAACGGAAATGGTCTTTTTTCGGGTCGGCATCGAATAGTTTCCTAAAGTCCAAAAACAAGCACGCCACCTGGTAACTAACCTAGTCGGAATTAACTCATTATTTTCATTTGTTACAACGGTCATACCACCCTTTTTGTGTACACAATGCATGGGGCTAACCCAAGGACTATCAGAGATAGGGTAAATCAATCCGGCATCAATGAGTTTTATAACTTCCTTTTTGATAACTTCGTGGATTTTTGGATTAACCCTTATTTGATGTTGGACCGCCGGTTTAAAGTCATCCTCCATTAAGATTTTGTGAGTGCAAAATTGCGGGTCAATACCCTTAATATCAGAGAGTTTCCAAGCAATTGCTTGCTTGTGAGACTTTAAAACCTTTATGAGGCGTTCCTTCTCTTTGTCTTTCATGTTTTTAGCAATAATGATGGTAAATTATTGGTACCCTATCCCAAACTGCATTCTGAGATAAGAAGAAAGTCCTTGATTTCAATGCTCCGGAGGTTCATTAACTGAAGATTTTTCATTTTTTAGTTCTACAGCTTTAATCTCTTTCGGAAGGAGCGGAGATGATGGATCATTATTTAAGAATTTCTCAAGGAGACAAATATCTCCCTCCGAATAGAATCGTTCATACTCTGGAAGAGAAACATCAGCAGTCATTGTAGGGTAGAAAATTAAAAACGTACAAAGGGGGTGTTGGGTGGTTAAAAAAAAAAAAAAAATAAAACTAGCCACTTAATATGCTCTTTAAATTCAAATCTAAAAGTCTTAAGTTCATAGGGAAATGTTTCGGGGTTTTTCAAGAAAAAGTCACTAACCTCAATAGGGATAGTAAACATGGAGAAAAATTCGCTTATATCTTCGGAATCAATTCCTGGTGGAACTGAGTCACTTGCAAGATAACCTTCAATTTCCTCTAGAATGAAATCACCTCCCTTAAATGGAGTAAGGGAGGGTGAAGATTTAGCGATGATTGGTTCAAATGGAGTATGGATTAGCCACCACATAGAATTTTCTAAAAATCCAAACACGTTTCTTGAGAATACTCCACACAAGCTACATCAATGACATCGATTTAGGTTAATCAATTACACATCAATGTATGAGATATTGAAGTGTTAACAACTTTAAAAAGTATATGCTATACATACACCACCACGGAGAGTTCAATTCTTACCGTAAACCAACATCATAGCTCGTGCCGTCCTCAAAAAGGGTCTTCCGAGAATTAAAGGAACTCGAGGATCGACAACATAATCAACGACTATAAAGTCGGCCGGAAAATGGAAATTTCCTACTCTCACAAAGACATCTTCAGCAATGCCGGTTGGTCTAGTAGTAGATCGGTCCGCAAGATCAAGAATCATTTGGGTAAGAGTAAGTTCGGGGAGAGAAAGCTTCTTCCATATGGAGAGAGGCATCAAGTTGATGCTTGCACCAAGGTCGGCCAAGGCTAAGCATTCAGAAAAATTACACGGAATGAGAAATTTACCGGGGTCTCCTAGTTTTTCGGGAAACTTCTTTAGGATAACCGCCAAACAATTCTCATTCACCGGTGTATTGGCCACTTCAAATAATTTCTCCTTATTCCTAAGAAGATTCTTGAATGTGGAAGCGAATTTGGGCATGTAAAGTAAAGCATCCGAGAAGCTAAGATCGAAGTGTAAGCTTCGAAAGATAAATAAACTTCCATAATTTGATGAGTCGTCTCTTTCTCAGGATGCTTTTAGGTTGAAAGCCTCGAAGGATAAAGGATATTCGGTCTTTAGTCTTAGGAGTATTAAGCGTCTCAAGTGTTGGTTCTTTGAGTTATTTATGTTTGACATCTGGAGGTTGGACTTTTTCGATACACGGTTGCACCGGATCCTTTGTTACCTCGGGATCTCTTTCCACCACCTTAGGAGAAAAAGGGAAAAGAGGAGGAATTGGAGGTCCATCATAAGAAACACCACTTCGGGTGGTAATTGCTTTCAAGTCACCTTTTGGGTTAGTAACGGTATTGCTAGAAAGAGGACCCGAACTCGAAGGTTTGTTCATTTGAAAATAACTGCTCAACATATTCTCAAGCTTGTTGTTTTGTTGCAACATCGTGGCCTGAAATTTGTTTTTCAAATCCGTTTTCATATTAGCAATTTGATTCCGCATAGCTTGCATGTTTGTTTCATTAATTTTCATATAATTTGCGAGTTCATTAGACGGAGCAACTTGAGTTGGTGGAATCGGAGATCGGTAAGTCGAATTTCCTGGGTTGTAATTATTTCCCCAGTTTTGATTGTTGTGAACTAGTGGAAAACCAGGTGGTCGAACTTAGTGAGCTACACTTGGAGGACGGTGTCCAGCGTTTCCCTAGTTATAGTTTACTGCGGCTGCAGAAACATACGCTTGGATATTATCTTGATATATTGGGAAAGCGTTGCCATTGGTGGCAGGACACTGGTAGTAAGGATGTGGTCCTCTACAAGTAACACAACTCTCTTTAACCGCTTTAACGGAAGCTAGAGGAGGGGTTGTGTTTTTTAAAAGCAAAGCCTTAACGGTATCGGTAAGTGCAGCAACATCTGGTGAAAGACTGGAGGTAGAGGTGTTTGTATTCACTTTGGCAACAACGGGTTTATTTCGTGAAGTGAGAACTTTCGATTTGTTCTTAATATTTTTCAACGCATCTTGAGTACTTTTTTCCAAAAGATTACCACCGGTGGCGGAATTCAAAGAATCTTGATCGGTTGGGTTTAAAGAATTGTAGAAAGTATCAAGTTGATGCAATTCTGTAAAACCGTGATGTGGCCAGCCCCCACCCACCACCCGCTTCAACAAAGCCCCCCCCCAGCACGCACGAAGGAGATCCTTGAAACGATTCCCACGTCTCATGAAACGGTTCATCAAAACGTTGTTGAAAGTATTGAGATTTCTTCCGAGATTCGGGTTGTTTTTTGTGAGCGGTGGAACAGAATTTATGTTTAATGAACTTGGAAACAAGATCATCCCAAGTTGTTATAGAGCGAGGAGGTTCTTTCTCGAGCAAAATCCAGGCTGGACCATCGATATAAGAATGAAAAGATAAAGCTTAATGTCTGAAATCGTGGCCACATCTTTTGTACTTTCATATAGAATTAAATCCTTTGTTAAACTAACAAATATGAGCATGAGGATCTTCTTTCTCAAAACTGGAGTATTGTTTAGAAGTTACAAGATTTAGAAGACTGTGATTGAGCTCAAAATGCTCAGCGGGAATTCTTGGTACAACGATTGCCTCCGTGTTTCCCTCAGTGGGTGCACGGAGCAATTCTGCCATAGTACGTGTATCGGCCATCGTAACTACGGGTTTTTCTTCAACAATAGTCGGATCGACTTGTTGTTGGGAACGTTTTTTATTTCGACGCCTTCTAGGAGTTGTTGACGGTTTGACAACTGGACCTGAAGAACGAGTGCGCATGCACTAAAAACAAATCTTTTATTAAAAATTAAACACAAAAATTCTTTTTGGCAACCGAGAGTCAAAGGTGCACGGTAGCTCTCTAGGAAAACGCACAAAGAAGTGAATGAGCGGGTAAGCGCGAAGCGTTTTAAAAACCTTCTCCTTTCGGGTCAAAGTTCGTAGGATCAACCCTCCTTATACCTCTCTTATAGTTTGTAATCCTAAAGGTGAGCCGATTTAATAATTGACAACTCGATTTCTTTTGTTAGTTTTTTTTTAATTTTTTCGGGTGGGGGGGTTAGATTTTTGATTATACGAGTATTAACATAATATTTTTTATTTTTTATGAGAATATTTCACAAAAACAAGAAAACTTCCGAGAAGGATCTCAGAAAAACAATCTTTAAACGATAACTTTGGAATTCGTACCACGCCATTCCCCGACAACGCGCCAAAAATTGATCTTGTCAATGTATATATAAATATATATATATAGAAAATATATAATATATATATATATATATATATATATATATATATATATATAGGTGAATCGGCAAACAAACCAACTCACAAATAAAATATAATTCCGAAAGCATCGACTTCAAAGGTGACCCCTTCTTCGTCGTTTTCCGAGTCATTTTTGTTCCTGCGAGGCATGAATTGAACTTCGTGTCAACGTTTGTAATCGGGATTTTGAATAGATTAAGATCTTTGATTTTGTTTCTAATTCTACAAATATAAATGCAAAAACCAAGCAAAGAAAAGCAACAATTAAAGCAAACACAAATTAAGGAAGAAAAACGTTAATGGGATTTAAATAACGAACCCTAAAAACCTAAAACTTCAAATTTTAACCCTAGGAAAGAAAATTTAATTTTTAAGAGTCCTAAATGATAAAAGAAAATTTTAGAAAAAAGAATTATATTTTTTTGACTTTTATTTAATTTATTATGACTTAAATACACTTTTAATCTAAATTAAATATTAAAAATACTAAACAATTTTATAAAATTCTAAAAAAATCAAAGAAATTACTTTAAGTTATGAAGAATGCAAGAAAAGTAATACTTTAGAAAAACTGCTTATAAATAAGCAGTTAATAAGCAAAAGAGCTTATTAGGCTTATGGGCTAAAATGCCCTTGTATATTTAATAATGCAAACTATGAACGGAAAAGACCCAAGGGCATGTTGTAGAGGAGGTGTGTGTTAAATGCGTTGGAGTGTGAAAGGGAGGTCTCAGGTTCGACCCCTAAGACTTCGTTTTTGAAAAAAAAAATTATTTTTCAATTTATCTTTTAAAAACTTAAAGAACACATGAAAATAAGCAACTTTAATAAAAGGAACTATATTTGAAACTTACTAATAAGCTCAGAAAAAGCACAAGAAAATGGCAGTTTAACTAATTTTAACTAATGACTAAATCAAAACTGTTTGGCTTGTTAAAACACAAAAAGCTATAGAAAAGCACAAATAAGCTGAAACAAACCAACACCTATACCTAATAGGCAAATATGATTACAAATAAGCAAAGAAATAAGCTAAACATTAAGGAAATAAGCTGGAAAAATAAGCTGAAACATACAGCCTTCTACTGACTTTATTTTGGCTTATTAAGAAAATGAACTACTAGCAGCCTAATTTTTAAGATTCTAAAAAGAGTTTGACAAACCAAGGAATTAAAACAGATTGAGATTAGACTAGAATAAGCTAAATGCAATTGATATTAACCAAAATTAAGCTATAATAAATCATATATTAACCAAAATAAGGACTCAAACAGATTTTCAAATATGTAAATGAAACTTGTTTTGAACATAAAAAAAACACAACTTAAGAACTTTTTCAGATAATCTATCATATAAGCAGTTTGACACCTTTCAAATTAGCAGACTTGGAAAATTGATAAAACAAACTTAAAAACTGAAATCTATCTATTCTAAACTTATAAAAACTAACTTTAAGACTTAATTAGATCTTATTGAAACTGACTTTAATGTCAAAAACTATTTTGAACCTTATTTAACCCATTTTGACTCTTGACCCAAGAACCCCTTTAAAAATCCAAATTAAAATTTAAGCTTGATTTAGACTATTTTAACCTTAGATTTATGAAAACAGAAGCTTAACTAAGTGTAATAAGACTTAATAAGGTAAATCCACCCACTGAAAAGCACTTAATAATAAGCAATCCGAATAAGCTATTAATGACTAACTTAAGACAGATTTTAGGAAAAACAAATAATGCTTAAAGACAGGTTATGAGAAGCATAAGACTCAATCAAATAAGCAACATAAGATCTAAATAGGTAGTAATAAGCAATTATAAATAGTAAATAAGCAGTTTAATAAGCAAAGACAGAAAATTATAAATTAAGCCTTTTTGAAATCAAAAATAGAACACACCTTGTTCCATGCTTTAAACAAGGGTTTAAGAGCTTCTTAGGAGCTTATGAACTTAAGCTGGAAAAGTTAATCATGGAACAGTAATGAAACATAAACCAGAACTTGATATTTTTATTGAATAAACTTGGAGTACAATGCTTTAAAGTAAAAGTGCTTATTTTAAAGCTTAAAAACAAGGAATTTAATACAATGAAAAGCTTGAAAAGAAAAATTAAAAGCTGCGAGATATCTTCATTTTTGAAATCCTCTCCTATTTATAGGGGAGTCTTGTGCTTATCGTGAGGAAAGTTGTCAATCATCATTAAAAACTTCTAAAATTGCTTATAGAAAGCAATATCACAGCCAATCAATCATTAAGACTGCCCTTGAATGCTTTTGACCTTCCATACTTGTTTGTCGTGTCAATTCGCCCAATAGAAATGCTTGAGAGTGCCCACGTGGCACTTGGAGTGTGTCAGGCTTGTGTATGAGAGTGGGTCGAAGGTGTTCGCAGCCATGGGGAGTGGGTTTTGTGTGTTTTGGGCTTTCCCGCCCTTTTCGGGTTTATTTTATTATATTTTAAATTTGGGGGTTAAGGGAGATAACGGGTGTTAGGTTAGGGACTAACGGTGTAATGAGGTAAGGACTGATGGTGTTAGTCCCTGGGGACTAACGGTGCAATACTTCCAGGGACTAACGATGTAATAGCAGGGTTTGGTTTGGGCTAATGGCTGTTAAGTCCTTATTTGGGCTTATTTTGTTCAATTGGGCCGGTTTTATATTTGAAGGCTTTGGGCTTTTGTGATATAAAAGGCTTAGTATAGATGGCATAATAGACTGACTTGGCCCATTAACTTGGGTTGGGTTGGCCCACTAAGATGCGTACGCCTTTGGCTTTGGTTTTCCACGCTCTTTCCAATCTCGTGCTCGGTTTTGTCCTTGTTTTTGTCTTTTTGTAAATATCTGTCACTTGCACAGTTAATAACACAAAACAAGCATATATTTGGCATTTTAAGCTCATTTTATTGAGAAAAAAGTATGTGTATTTAAGCACATACCAATCCTATATGGATCAAACTTGTAACACTGGATATCGATTCGGTCCAGTCTATGAATTAACAGTTGATGAATTTTGAAATGCTTAAAACTCTTGATGTGTCACAAAATCACTTTAGCAAGTGACACGTCGATTGATTTTCAAATCAATTTTTGATTCAATCGGTGATACTTTGTCTAACTATTTCACTCATACTGTGTTGTCTGCTTTAAGATACTCCGGTAATGAGAACGGCTAATGCAGCAGCGAAACCCTGTTAAAGAGATTCCTCATAATTCAACCTGATCATAGGTAGTATTTATACTGATTAACAGGGAACCGTGGTTATTGCAGTCGTATTCGACGAAGTGAAAAAGACACTTCCGTCCATATATTTTTATCACTAACCCATTTATGCAGGTAATCCTGATGGTGGACACAGCTGGTTCAAGACAAGTCAAGATTCATAGCCACATGCTCATACTCAACTGACATATGTAAAGACATTATGAAAGCTCAAGTACAGGTTTCAAGACTTCCGCTACTCTGATACCGCACATCTTTCTTGAAGTGACGAAGTGTTAAAGTTAAAAAAATTCAAGAAAGATGGTTATTCAAGCTTTCAAGATCAAGAAAAGTATGATCATGTCGGTCCAAAAATAACAAGTAAACAAGATGGCAAAAGATCACAAGATGATGATTAGAGATTATGTTTAGTTGATCATCTCAAGAAGCTAAAAGATCACATGCAAATCAAGCTTAAAGGAACAAGCTCAAGCCTAAAGTAAAAGATCACTACTACATATCACAAGTCAAAGATTAAAGTTTAAAGACTATGAGCACAATACTAAAGATAAGCGTAGTATGCCAGGATTAAGTTTTTGTAAAATTGGAGTAACCTCCCTTTGGGGGAGATTGTTAGAAATACAAAAAGTATCGGTCACTACCAATATATCGTTAGATAGCACGTAACATAATATTTAGAACCTTAGTAAGCTAGCTAGGCCAAAGCCCACAGAAAGCCCATGAAAGCCAAGGCCCATGGCTGGCCAAAAGGTAGTATAAGTACCCTCTCCATAGCTTGGAGAGGGTGTTGGTTGTTTCATTTGTCACATTTATAATATAACTTTCTCTCACTAGAAGTAACCCTCCACTCCTTTATCTCTCTAGATTTCTTCCATATTTGTTATGTGTTTAGATACACCATATATTCTACACGCTAGGTTGCAGCATTCAGCACCAACAAGTCAAGAATCAACCTATGATCCTCATACCTAGCCTGCCATATATCTGCCCTCTAAGCATCTGACTGACATGCCCAGGCCTCAAGGGCCAAGACTGGTTGCCACAAGGCACCAAAAGTGATCGTAGCTCGCTCCTGTCCATGTTCCAGGCTCCTAAGCCTGAAACACTGAGAATGAATCTCATCTCTAACTACTCCTGACCTATCAAGCAACTCTGTAATGTCTCGTCCAAAACCATCGATAAGAGTAGGTGGCAATTAGGGTTGTTAATCGGGTTATCGGGTCAGGTTAAGGGTCTTATCAGATCGGGTCTATTGGGTTTTCACAAAATAAAAACTAACCCGCAACCCGACCTTATAAAAAATCAGGTCTATCGGGTTCGGGTCTATTGGGTTACAGGTTAGTCAGGTGGTGTCTATCGGGTTATCGGGTTAGTTGTTAAGAAAAAAATTATGTCTAGAAAAAATAATCTTAATATTATCAATTGGGATTGTTAGACTTTAAAGCAAGTGTTTTATAATGTTACATATATGTGGTATCATATAAACAGTAATACTATCAAGTTACTTTGTTATTAGCATACTGTTTTTAAAAATAAAGCAGCTCATAATTACTAACTTGATTCATATATCCCTTGACATTATTGAGCAAAATTTATTTGTACGATCAAATAAGAAATCAACTTTTGGTAAGAACAGTGCACTTATTCAGGTGTGACATCTTATCACACCATCTAAAACAATAGTAAACCTCAATTCTTTGATACAATCTATAAGACTTAGTAATATAAGATCTTATTGTTGTGTGTTTGATGTACATGAAGTATATAAAAGGAAACATGTTTGTAACAAAGCTCAGTAAACAAAAAAGAAGTATTGTGTCCCATAGATCAAAAAATCGTTTCATGCTATAGATAAAAGAATAAAGAGCCGTGTATGGCTCTAAAAAACAACACTTTATAAATTAAATATTTACAAATTGGTTATTATATATCTTATTGAGTTTATTGGGTTGACCCGATAACCCAATAACAAATTAATTAAGACCCTAACCCGACCCTATAAGGTTATCGGATCTATCAGGTTGACCCGCTAAACTCGATAAGCTAGGTTGGACCCGAATCAACCCGACCCTATAAGTCCTTATCGGGTTCGGGTTCGGGTCGGTCAGGTCGACCCATTTGACACCCCTAGTGGCAATGCATCTAGAAGCTGGGTGTTTTTGTGAAGTATACTCCCGTGGAGCTCAAGCTGCATTCCTACCTCTAAGAACTCATCCTCATCTACTGCTATGGTTGCTTCTAGGGTGGTCACTGGTGAAGGAACGGGTAATGGTACAGTCAGGGATGCTGGTGAAACAGGTAAGGAACCGGAAGACCGCTCGGGTGATGCTGGAGTCAGGACTGGGGCTTGGGATGGAGGGTTAAACTTGATGTCTAGATAAACAATACCGTCCTTAGGGTCCACCCATTTGGGACGAACCAGTAGCCTAGGTGTAGGATTTGCTACCAGCTGGTCTGGTACAGACCTAGAACTCAGTCCTACCTTAAAAGTATTGCGTGTTGTATCCTTTGCCAGCTCTAGGGCCTGACGTCTAGCTACCCCGTATCCTAAACCTAAAGGCTCATCCGCGGTTGTATCCTCAACCGAGACTGTCTGCTGCTGCTGACCCTTGGGTTCAGCCTCCTCGCTCTCTGAGCTGGGACCCTTGTCCTCTGACTCCTCACTCTCTGAGCCAGTGCCCTTGGCCTCCGACTCATCTCCCTTGGTCTCAGTGTCTAATATCGGCTCAAAAGTGCCCCGATACCTCTTCCATATAGGAAGGGTCGGAGATGATGCTGGTGAAGCTGATGAAGAAAGGGTCTCGTAAGAGGATTTGTACCTCTTACGGAATGATGATGGTGATAGAGCCATCGCCTCAGTCACTCGGGCTGAGATTCCAAGCGACAGGGTGGGCTGAGTACACACGGTCATACGTGTAGTACTGCGGTAATAAAAAGCTCGAGAAGGTTTAGAGGTGGGTGATTTCTGAGTAAGTGGATGATTAGGGGATAACGGTGAAGGGGAATCTGATGGTGAAGCAATCCTAGTCTTAGATGCCTCCATGGGCTCTAACTCCTCGTCAGTGTGTGGAGTATTAGGGGTGTAGTCTGGGGAAGTTGGAGTGTAGTCCAGTGATATGGATGTTGCCCTAGGGGATAGTGGTTGGGTCTCTTTAGTCTCAATGGGATCCTCAAAAGGTTCGGAGTCAGTGTCCGTAGTAATGGGTGTGTAAGCCTGCCTAACTAGCACATAGGGGTCATCATGGAAGGGAGTGATCACTGGGGAGTCTCGGGCTCTGTCAATAGGTGTGGTAGTCTCTAGGGCAGTGTGGGCTGATAAGGAAGACATGACATGTGACAACACGGTAGGTATATAAGTAATCTCATAAAATAGTTTAATAAATTATCAGCATAGAGTTGCTTACATATAGTACTCAGTAGGAAATTATAACTCAAGTACTTATACTAACATAAAATGTAAGCGCGGGCAATGATGACCAGGTAATAGAAATAGGGCAAGCATTCAAGGCGACACATAATGCAACTAAGGCTATCATACAAGTAAATGGGCAATCGATGATGATTTACGCATTAGCAGTCATGGTGAACCATGTATGAGAGTCTAATGTGAAGGTACATATATATGATATGCACGTTCATGGTTAAAACATTTTCAGGTGATCTTAGAATTTCATGTCCCCCCTCCTCTAACATAACTTAAGAAAACTACCCCCATTATTTTATGGTCCTTCGTGAATTAGGCATAGTTGATCAGGCTATGCATAATTTAGGAAAAACTATGAAATGCTCAGACTAGTCAACTTTCGTCATGTTCTAGGTTTTGTAAAATGTTTTAGTTGGTTATAGTTACGTTTTTATTTTTTTTTAAATGACATTCTCTATAACCTTGGCTCAGATTACCAATTTGTCACACCCCGCTAAGAACGAAAACACAGGGCATGACATTTTGATTACATTACACAAGATACAAGATATACCATGATTCGTTACAAGAAAATTTAGTTTACATTGTTACATTTAATGCAGTCTCGAAAGTAAGGTACACATGTCTTTAGGAAAATGTCTTAGTCAATGATAAAACTTGAACTCCATTTACCTTCTGTTCAAAAGCTGATCACACCTGAAAATGATACTCTAAAAGGGTCAACATAAAGTTGTTGAGCTCGTAGGTTTAGGAGTAAACCCAGTTGTTGTGCCAGAATTTAAGTAGTGGATAATTGTGCAATATGAAAGCAGAATGTATGCAATAGATTTTGATTTCAACATAGAAACCCCATGCTATCATAACATTCCAATGATCATAGCATTCTAACTTGATTTGTAGCATTCACATAGATTTATAACATGTTCAATGATACCAACCATTCACAATGGTCTGAGCGCTTATTGTCCTTCGTACCTAAGGCCTACCAGCTGGAGCTAACATAGGTCGGCAAATTGTCCTTGCATAGAAGTTCACATAGAACTCATGCACAAAATGATTTGTTCCGCAGAACTTGTTCAAATAGTCATCATGTCATTCACATAGGAGTCATAGACACATAGCATTGTCCAAAAAGTATGAAATTGTTTTGCACAATGATAAAATGTATGAAATAGACATGAGTATCATTTTCCCCCAACAGAAATTAGTTTGAAAATAGGGATACGAGAACTCACCTCTGATAAGATGATAGTAGCTAAAATAGATGGTCTCTGAATAGTGCACAACGGTACCCGACAACAACCTATTAATGAGTTTTACCTTAGTAATATGTTTTATGATAACAACCTATCGTACAAGCATTTGCATTTAAGTTCGTAAAAGTGTTTGTGTAATCATTATAAGGGATTTCATTAAGAAATTGACTTGATGCAATTAGGTCAAAGTGCGATATAGATATTTCTTGAGAGTTAAATTGGTGTGTCATGACTGGATAGCATGTTAAGAACTTAGAAGTAAATCCAATAAGGATTTGTCAAGGAAGGAATGACGATATCAAAGACGTGAGATTTATTAAATAAATATGGAGACGCACACGAAATGAACATTAAAGAATCGATGATGGAGGAAGTAAGAACTTAGATAATTAAGAACCATAGAACTAAGAACTAAACAAATTAGAACTTAGAAATAAGAATAAAAGAAATTTCATTCAAAACAATAAAAGAAGTAAAATAAAAGAAATCGGACATGTTTTTGTAATTTAATCCATTACCCAAGTTAGTTTGATAATGATAACATCAAATATTTAATACTTTTTCATATCAAAATCCCATGTTTATCGCATTGCTTTATATCATTTTGGTACTTAATTCGTTAATATTTTGTATTTTAGGTAATTTGGGCAATGGAACGGAAAAGATGCTGAAAAATGACTTTTTACATCAAAATCCGCATTATTCATAAGTTACGGCGTAATTGATACCATGATTACGCCGTAACCAGTTTTTACTTATGGAATTGTGCTGACAAAGAAGTTACGGCGTAACGTCAACAAGAGTTACGCCGTAATTGACCAGTTATTACAAAGATTTGGATGATCATTTATTTCATATGAAGATTCGGTGCTGACGAGGCTTTATGGCGTAACATCCAATATGGTTATGCCATAATCTTTTATTATGGAAATTATTTGGTTGCCAACTAAGTGTTACGGTGTAAAAGTCGATTTAATTACGCCGTAACTAATTTTATCACGTAAAGAAGGAAAGCCGCATCAAGAGTGTTACGGCGTAACCGTGTATTTAGTTACGCCGTAAAATCATAGGGATTAAAGTTACGCAGAATGTATGAAGTTTCAATTATATGTACAAGTTGATCCCTAAGTCCATGGACTAAACTCGCCAAGACTTTAAAGTTATATTTTACTATAAATATAGAATGACTTATTCATTCTTGATATCACATTCTGAAACAAATTGATGGGGTAGTCGACGAATAAGAAAAGGAGAAGAAAAAGGGTGAGCAGCTAGGCTGTTTGCTTGGTTATAGGGCAAACCCTTCGAGGTTTGCCATGGCGTTCGACTAGGGGATCGAGAGCATCAATTTCGCACAACTTGTAATTATACTTCAACTTTTTATGGTTAATTTAATTATATTATTTTGGCTTATTCGATCCATCCATATAATTATTGATGTTATTTTTATTAGTTATGTTTTATTATTTGTTCTTGGCATTTAAATATTTTAATTATCTTATGATTATTATGTTATGATCTCGTTGTTTTATCGTTTTCTTTATTAATTTATATATTTGAAATCCTTAGACTCCCAGTTAGGTTTTAATATAAGGTTGAGCGCGCACTAAAAGTGTGTATAAGGTGGATCCCAAACCTTGTGCGCGCGATTGATTGCAATAGAGTGACCAACACTCATAATTGTTCGACCAATAAGGAAGAACCTTTAGCATTAATTCCTGGTTAGGAGAATGAGCTAATAAGGAGACCTCTTGTTAGAATAAGCGTATCTTATAAGTTAAATTAAATCTTAACAACTGTGTACTGAGAATAGGTTAATTCTCCCTGCGAGTTCATTCCACTCAGTAGACATACGTTAGGTTTCAACTACCAAATTGGATCTAATGAGTTTAGTCCCCATTTAAGATTGCGAGAAGACATTGCACTAGACATCATAGTAATTAATTGCGTTCCTTCTTTCTAGTTGTTCGCCACTATTCCAATTCCATTTTCGACAAGCTAGGCTTACCACCAAAACAGCTAGACAATAATCTTAAATACTCAAACATGTTTTCTTTCCTCCTTTCCTCAGTATAAAATAAAATCAATTAGTACTATTATCGACACAGAACCTGTCTTTAGGTCAACACCTATACTTACCAATCACTACACTATACACGATATGGTACACTACTCTTATAATCCAGTATAGTGAGGTATTAGGTTTTATAAATTGCAAAACCAGACGTAGTATGATATAAAAGAAATTACGCATCAAGTTTTTGGCGCCGCTGTCGAGGAACGGTTTTTGTTTGTTTTTTATGTTTGATTGATATGTGAGTGTTTGTTTGTGCTTGTATGTGTGCTTGACTTTCTTTATCTCCTTTCTGAGTGTTATGTGTTGTTTACGAAGCGTAACAGTATAATATGGTTACGGCGTAACGTGTGTGAAAAAAAAATCCATTTCAGACTTGGATATGGTGTGACTTGGTAGTGCTTGTTACGGCATATTTAGGTAGTTTGGGCATTACTTGAACCTTAAAATTTTATTCCTGAGTCAAGTAATTGCATCTAATGTATCCTCTTCTTTTTGCTTAGTTTTATTACACATTTAATGCACATGTTTGTTACTGTGCAGGATGAGTAATTATTTACAGGTTGAGGAGATGACATGAAGATTGGACATGTGTGGAGATGTCCAAGTGGCTTGTGATGGAGGCTAGAGTCGAACTTAACGACTCTTTAAATAAACAAAAGTCCTATCCTTTTAATTGTTTTCTGCATTTAGTTGGTTTCATATATTTCTTACTTGTTTTTGCAGTGTTTAACAGCAAGGGGGCGGAATTCAAAGTCACCTTTCCTCGTAATTATGTGGTAAGATTGCTGCCAATGGCAGCAATTACAGCGTATCAATCTTAGTTACGCCGTAATCATTAAAGTTGCGGCATAATCCTTCCCATGGTTACGGCGTTACTAAACTTAATCAAAAAATTTAAAATGATCATCCACATGATTACGGCGTAACCCAATCCTTGGTTACGCCGTAATCCTTTCCTGCAAATCATTAAATCGTTTGAAATTTTACAAAACCGTGTATATTGGTAAATGAACTTTGTGGGTATGTTCTCTGGAAACCCTCACGAGACTTCACTCGTCCACTTGGGCCACCAAGTGGTTTAAAAGGCTTGTTGCATACGCTAAATGCAACCGTGATTCCTATGAAAGTGAGTTAGGTTTATTTGTATAGTTTTGTATATTTTGTGATATTATGCTTTTTGTCTAGGTTTATGCTTTTGGTATTAGTCTTTCTTGCAGTTATACAGAGAATGCACAGGGCGAAGTGCTAGGATACTAATCAAGCTGCAAGGAAGCATCCCGAACCATCCTAGTTGAATGCTATTCAGATGATGAAGAAGTTTCCTGTGATGATGGATGTTGCTCAAGGAAGAAGACTTGGAGCATTGCTTAGAGCATGTTGTCTTTTCATATCACTAAGCAAATCTAAGGGAGTAATCCGTTTCATTTCTAACCCTTCCTATTTAAATTTTATATGCATATGTTTGACTCAAGTAGGGGGAAGGGATTAAAAATAAACATCTATTTGATTATACTTGCCTTTATTTTTCTAGTTTATTTTGAAAAATGTTTCATTAATAAAATTTTGACATGTTTTTCATTAGTTAACTAGTTAAGACTATACTGAGCACACCATACCTTATAATTTAATTGAGTGAGGATAAGCCTTTCCGTTTTCCCCTTATACATAAATCCAATAAAATGAGTGTGCCAGTGGCTGTAGTTGGCTTTAGAACTTGGCCTGGTATATCTTTTCGAGACCACAATAATGAGCATTGCACCTAGTATAATCGGTGTAGCTGTGATAAAAGGCAATTTTAAGATTAACCCTAAATAGCCCATCCATGTTATGTTTGTGTATATTGACTTTTCACACTGATTAGTCAACCCCCTGTAAAACCCCTTGTTGCACTCATCTTTAGTGCAAGATACCCCTAGTACAACTTGCTGAGCCTTTCCTTTCATTTTGTAACCCAATATATGTTGTTTCATTACACTTATCGCCTAAGCCTACCCTGTAGTTTCTTGGTCCATGAGTGGGGAGTTGCTGGTTAATTTTGGGTTTCACTGGTGAAAGTTGCGGGGTAAGATAGAGGGTATTTGAAGAAAATACAGGTTTTGAAGACAGTTGATCTCAAGTTGAGGGACGCTCATGTATATATGTGTCTGTATTGTGATTTATTGTATCCTTATCTTGCATCAAAAAAAAAGAGAAGAAAGAGCATGCAAGCAAGTGTTTATTAGTCAGCTTATATGTCGTATAGTGATAGTATTTCCGCCTTGTCCAGCTGTCGATGATTCTGTCTTTCACGGGTTGCTCTATTTCTCCTTTCTATTATAAGTCTATTTGTACAATGAGGGCATTGTACAACTCAAGTGGGGGGAAGGGAGATAGAAATGAGGTATATGGTGAGATTATGTGTTATTTTGGCCCAAATTTTCAAAAAATTCTAGCACATAATCATTGATGATGAAGGCCGAGTTAATGCATCACACTACATTTCATACGCATTAACTCATATATTGTGAAGACCCCTTGACTCTTGACCCTCGTTTTTACCTTATGGAATTTAAATGCAACCAGTGACGGGGAGATTATAGACTAAGGAAACTATTTGTTTTGTGTTTTTATTTAACAACAATTAAATGTACATTCCATGTCTTTATCCTACCCTGTATTATTCTTCGTCCTAACCCGTTGTTAAACACGAATGAGGATGAGATCGAATCATGCATATCTATTCTGTCGTTACGGCCATGTATGTGTAATTCAGCCACCTTGTTGGTATGGTACTTTGGGTGAAAGATTGTTTGAATCAAAACCCCGTAAGCCTTTGTGTTGTGTCAACCCATTTGCCTTTTTGAACAGTTGCGTCTAGACTCTAGTGGTGAAGCTTAGTATCCTGGCCAAGCTTATGATAGAATACTCACCATGACTGAGCAGTTGAGTGGTCACCAAAAATGAAACACATAGATTAGTGAGAGTATGAGTGTGATTCATTTTTCCTTTTGTAAGGTGCTCAGTTTAGAATTTTCTAGCATAGGTAATTTTTAACTTCATATCTTCCTGGATAACTAGGAAGATATCTTTTTGAGAATTATTTAAAAGGTTCTACTTAAGGGCAAGTAGAAGTCAAGTGGGGGGATATTTGATAACATCAAATATTTAATACTTTTTCATATCAAATTCCCACATTTATTGCATTGCTTTATATTATTTTGGTACTTAATTCGTTAATATTTTGTATTTTCGGTAATTTTGGCAATGGAACGGAAAAGATGCGGAAAAATGACTTTTTACATCAAAATCCGCATTATTCTTAAGTTACGGCGTAATTGATACCATGATTACGCCGTAACCAGCTTTTACTTATGGAATTTTGCTGACGAAGAAGTTACAGCGTAACGTCAACAAGAGTTACACCGTAATTGACCAGTTATTACGAAGATTTGGATGATCATTTATTTATTATGAAGATTCGATGCTGACGAGGCATTACGGCGTAACATCCAATATGGTTAAGCCGTAATCTTTTATTATGGAAATTATTTAGTGTTACGGCGTAAAAGTCGATTTACGCCGTAACCAATTGTAGGTCCAGCCCTAGATAGATCTTCAAGCCTGTTAAGGTTGTAGAATACTTATGTAATCACAAGCAACTCTAAGAGAGACTCTAACAAATTAAACTATTGTTTACGTGGAATATAAACAACAGAGTTAAAGAAGAAGAATTACTCAAACAATGATCCTCTATGGATCTTTTCTATTAACAATAAAAGTGTTTTTTTCGATCGTCTCCTCTTCATCTATGACCGTAGGTTTCTTAAATACTCATGAAACCCTAACAACCTTACCTAAGACTCCGCTAATAGATAGAGTATTATCACTTCTAGATATCTCATGCATATTCCTATGCACTAACAACCTATACTATCAACTCAGTAAGCATAAACTACCAGGACTAATATTGTTCTACAGCAGGAATAACATTTGATCTGCAGCACTAACTATAACCTTATCCTTACCAGTAAACTACATACCTACATCAGGAACTTTACTCTACCATAGGAACTACATACCTACTAGTAGAAACTATCTATTACAATATCTCCTAACAATCCTCCCCTAAAATTGAATTTGAACACAGTTAACTTCAGTTTTTCTAGATAGGATCATTCTTGAACACTCTAGAGGATTGAACAGCAACATCTTGAAACCAACTCCAAACTTCTTGAATCAAAATCTGATTATAGCCAGTGAAGTCTTTGCAGAGCTAAGTAAAATTGACAGCATGAACACCAAAAGCAGCAACCTTCATAAACTCTGAATCAGCAACATGAAAACCATCAATTCAGGGTTACATACTATTCTCATCACATCCCATGGTGTGTTAACTCCGGGGAGAGGTGAATCATAGAAAATTAATGGATTTGATGTAGCCTTTACCAAGTAGCCATTAACTCTTGGGCTAGCTAACTCTTTGGTGGAATCATGACATCACCCTGGTGAATTAATAACCAGTCCAATTCTTAGAACATGAATCATTGGTGAATTGGAATACCCTAATGATTTTTGGCAAATCATCACAGCCATAAACGGATTTTATAAGCCTTTACCACATAGCCGTTTGCTTGTGGGCTAGACAATCCTTGGGACCCAGAAAGGGTTACTCCCATGGTGGATTGCAAACCATCTCAACTTATTGGTACTTGAAACATCAGTCAGTTGAGTGACCCTATGATTTGAAGCAAACCATTAAAGCTATATCAATTCATTCTGGTCAAAAGACCTGGGAATTGAAACCATATCTCAATTAATTCTAGCCTGATAGGCCTGGTAATTGAGAACCAAAATTCAATTAATTCTAGCCTTAAAGGCCTGGCAATTGAGAACCATAGGGTGTTGCACCAAAAATATGTCCTTGAAAAATTGTGCCAGAAAACCATGTTCCCAAATTTGATCACATAAAACAGGTTGTACCAAAAAAAAACCAGTTCAAAAGAATGTGATCCAACCCAACAGCTTCTACCAAAAACCAAGATTGACCCAAAAAGCAAAAACCATTTACAACAAGCTTTCCAAAATATAGAATAAAACCTAAAAACACAGCAAACAGATAGAAAATATACAAGAGAGTGACAAGGTACCAGTATCAAGCAGAAGGAATGCTAGCAGCAATTTGATTCTTGATGAATTGAATCAACTGCTCAGCATAAGTCATATCATTCCCCACACCATCAATTTCAATCTCCAATTTGTGCTTCAGCATCTTCTTCATAAGTTGAACTGAAAGAGGATATGACCCATCTGCAAACATATACACCACCTTGCCAGAAATGGTTTCCAATACATGAACATTGGAAAATGGAAATAGTCTCCAACTCCTGATATGCCATTGTTGTTGATCAGACCAAACCAAAGAACCATGTCCACCTTCATGTGATTCAAACAGTACTTGAAGATCACCCCACAACATCATACCAGCACCAGCAAGTGGATGGTCTTCATAGTACTTGACCACCATCCCATAGAGCTTCAACAAATCTTGTCTATCAACCAGATGAAGAATTTCCCTGAGATGAGTAAAATATTTGGAAGACCTATCCATCATATACAAAGCATTGATATCTCCCAGTGGAGTAGGTACCACCTCCCAAGTAGCAAAAGCAGACAAAACAATAACAAGATCATCATCATCATCAGAATCATCATCAGAAAGAACTCTGATGAATGATCTGTCATCATCATCCAAGTCCAATGCAGTAGAGGACTTCTTCCTGGTTCAAGAGACTTCCTCCTGGTGCTATAGGTATGCCTTTTTTTCTCAGGACCAGATGACATTAAAACATTAGGTTGTGATGAAGACTCAGATGGTTGTTGAGGATCAACATGTGGAACATTAGTAGCTTGTTGTTGAGGTACATTAGGTTGAGATGACATTGGAACTTCAGTTGGCTTTGGCTTCTTTGAAACATCGTGTTCTAAATCTTCACCAGCTCTTTTAAGAGTCCTTCTAATGTTTTGGGATTGTAGATCTGCAGCAGTTGTCCTGATCTTTTCAAACTCAGATTTAAGTTGCTCATCAGACAATGATTTAACATGCTTCATTGTCCAGCCAGTAGTATAAATGCTTGTACTCTGATTTTTCACAAAGGTTCTCATGTAAGCCTTTTGTTGAGCATAAGTCATAGGCTTATTCCTCTTTTCTTGGAACCTTTGTGCAGCAAAAGCTCTTCTTCTTTCAGCAATTAGAGCAACCATTCTTTCAGCAAAATTGTCTTCATTGACATCAGGACCTAAAAGATCAGAAGTAAGACCTTGATTGGCATGAACTTGACCCATGATATCAGTCCAGTCAGCATCAGTATAGTATTTTGCTGAATCAAGCACATCCTGTTGTCTTTTTCTCTGCATCTCTGCTCTCTGTCTTTCCAAATCAGCATGCTCTTCTTCAAATAATCTTTTTGCAGCTTCCTCACCAAGCCTGTCTTCCTCCATCTGCCTAAATGTCCTTCTTTTGACAGGAGGGTCTACTTCCATGATAGGAGATTTGCCCTTGTTGGATGTACCAGCAGGAGTACCAGTAGAAACACCAGAGGAAACACCAGCAGACATACCAGTAGGAAGAGGTGGACTAGGAGGAATATCAGCACCAGGAGAAACATCAACATGAGCATCTGAAGCAGCAGCAGCCTTAGCCAATTTGATGAGAGGATCCACATCCTGCTCTTCTTCCTCTTCTTTATCAGACTCACTCATAACAACCTTCCTGCTCCTTGTTTTGAGTTTCAACTCCAAAGCTTTAACCTTCTTAACCAATTTACCCACCACATCCTTAAATAACAGCTTGTGTGCCTTAAGCTCTGATTCCAAGGTACTAACTTTCTGCACAAGTTCAGACACTAGAGAAGACAAAGCAGTTAGTGTGGCAAGGTCCTCAGCACCTCCTGAGGTTGGACCTACAGGGGGAACTTGAGTGGACCTGGGAGGAGTGGTGTGGAAAGATCCTCCCAGTGTTTCATCTTCCACATTTGTGGAAGTGAAAAGGTCAGGATCAGACTCATGGGCTCCTGAAAAAGAGGCAATGTTGGGGTCTGAAGTGTGACCCTGCTCAAACACTGGAGGAATTTGGTCTGATGTTGTTGGTCTTGGTGGTGTTGGTATATGTTCTTGAGATTGATCAGGCTCAGGCCTAGTCTCTTGAATAGTCTCAGGAATGGTTTGAGGGACATCTGGTGCAGCTTCCCCTGTACCTTCATCTGCTATAGCAGCTTGAGCAGGGGGAAGCATTGCAGCTAAAAGTGGCATGTGGTCCCCTTCAAAATTTAACCTCATGTTAGCAAAAAGTTTGCTTGACAGTTTTAAAATATGATATTGTTTAGTATTCCTAGTTTCTATTCCCAAAATGATTTGAAGGAACCTAGGATACATAAGAAACCTTTTAGCATTACTGATGTTATTTACCATCCCCTTGAAAATGTAACTTGACCAATTAAACCTTCTCCCATCAGACAAACAAATAAGAGCTATAGCCAGTGGGCTTCCAAATTGATCCCAGCTACCAGATTTGGTACTGAGACAATGCTGGATTGTGTGAACCAAGAACCTTCACTGAGGTGAGAACTTGTTTTTGTGGAAGGTTTGCTTGCCTTCAGTGGGTATCCAAGATTATCCATACCAAAATATATATCAGCAATGGGCAAGTCTTCAATACCTCCATCATCACCCAATTGAAGTTGACTCCTTACAGTATCTTCAGTGATAGTGTATGGAGTCCTATCAATCATGGCCAGAATAGCTGTAGGGCCTAACTCAGGAGCCCTGAGTGAAGCCGTTGACAAGAACTGTTTGACCAAAGAGTCAAAGATGATGGGGTCATAAGTAAGAGCATACCTTAAGTGCGAACCCCTCAAGAAGTCAAGTACTTGGTGATAATCATCAATACCTTTGGGTTTTTCCAAGTAACCCACCTTATTGTGTTCGTCTATGTACTTGAGTACGGCCATTGTTGATTATTAAATGGGGTTGAGTGTTAGTGCTGGTGGATGATCGCAATGGAGAGTTACTACTGGTAGAGAGAGGGAATCAAGATTTCAAAGAGTGAGTGGAACGAGTAAAGAGCAAAAATTAGGGTTTGATGTAAAAGGTAACTCTGTTAAAATGAGAGAGAACAGTAATTATCCCTTTAAATAGGTGACCCTTTGATGAATTAAATGCCCAATTATCTCAACTAGAACTTTGAATTAAAATAAAACTCAATGTAATATACCCGCTCAAAGAAAAGTCAACCCTAAAGAAAAATAACATAACCAGTAGGAAGTGGTTAACCAGTAGGAACCAGTAAAGCTACCAGTAGGAACTCTTGCACCACCAGAAGAAACACTTAACCAACCAGAATGAATTCTTTATCATCAAAAGAAGGCCACACTGTCCATGAATAACACTTGAAAAGTGCTAAACCACCCTCATGAATGATGCATCTGCAAAAGGTTAGACCAAAACACACAAAACATATACAATGAAAAGGAAAAATTAACTATCAGAATTAACTAACTACAAACCAGGAGGAATAACTAAAACTATCAGTAGAAAAAAAAGAAAACTACCAGAAGAAAAATATTGTAACACTAAAAACTAAGTGGTAAAACAAACGAAAAACCAACTATTGAGAAAATTTTACAACAACAGTCCTCCCCTTGGACTCAAATCCTCCCCTCAAGCCTAGCACTTAGGGATTGAGCATCCCAATGTGGACCACCAAATAATTGAATCTTGGTCCATCAAAGGCTTTGGTCAATTAATTTAGAAATTTTAAACTCTGTCCCATTGTCACACCTTATAGCTTTAACCTTTTTATTTAATTGGTTTTCAATAAAAGTAATAAAGTCCTTAAGGATATAATAGGTCTCATCCTTAGTCCCCAAAAAGAAAACCCAACTAAACCTGCTTAAGTCATCAGTAACCACTAGGGAGTAGTACTTGTGATCAATGCTTCTGATGGAAGCAGGACCAAAAAGATCCATGTGAAGTAACTAGAGAGGCTCGGAAATGGTGCTCACAGCTTTGATGGCCTTGTAAGAAGCGTTGTGTTACTTTCCTTTGTTGCAGGCAACACAGTTGTGATCATTTGTGAAGAGTTTAGAGCGAAGCCCATTGACTAATCCATGCTTTGCCAGCTTGTTGATGTTTTTGAAATTCACATAAGCCATCCTTCTATGCTATTTTGTAGACTCATCAGAGGATGCATTTGCCAGTAAACAGTTGATATCTCTTTCAGGTTGGATTTCAATTAAATTGAAGCTATAGAGATTGTGCCTTCTTGGAACTCTAAGAACCACCTGACTATTCTCAGGTAGTTGGAATTCCTTTGTGAGAACAAGGCACTCTGTATCAGTGAAAAGGACTTTGTTCTTTTTATCACAAATTTGTGATACAGAGAACAAATTAAAGTTTTGAAGCTCTTCCACATAATAAACATTTTCAAAATTCAGTTTGGAAGTCCTTATAGTGCCTTTTCCAGTGATCTTGCCATCTCCACCTCCAAAAGTTACAGTACCTCCTATAATCTTCACAAAGTCATCCAATTTCTCCTTATTACCTGTCATGCTTCTTGAACAACCACTATCTACAATTCCTAAATCTTTATTCTTATGAGGATTGTCCTACAAATTAAATAATACAGCAACAACATTAGAATACATGGGAGACCCAAGTCATTACTAACTTAGACCTGCCTTGTGGATCATTTAAGAGTTAAACTATGTAGATTGATGAGATCCACCATTGTTCTTGGATCTCCCCTGCATGTATGGTCTTTTAACTTTCCAAAAACAACCTGCTGAGGTCTTAACAGCAGTTCCCCATCTTCCCTCATCCATGTACAGTTAGTTATAACAGTCAGGCCTTCTAAAATGTTAAAAATAATGGCTTGTTGGTCTGGTCATAGGTCTAGCAGCATGATTTCTCCAACCAGCAGAAAATAGCCTATCAGCAGGAACATATGATGGTCTATTCCTACTACCAACAGAAACAGATGCT
>BQNB010060705.1:0-36814 GCA_026074375.1 Tanacetum coccineum
TATATATATATATATATATATATATATATAGAGAGAGAGAGAGAGAGAGAGAGAGAGAGAGAGAGAGAGAGCGAGAGAGAGAGAGGGAGAGAAAGAGAGAGTTGGGGTAAAATAAAAAAAGTGTTATAATAAAAAGGGTAAGAAGACAACACAAGCTGCCACGTGTCCCTCCAACCCCGTCTCTTAAATTATAACCAAAAGGGTATTATCGTCATCTCACATCTACCTTTATATAACCTGATCTTTCTCGTACTCTCTCTCCCACCTTAAAATCCACTTTCACCACCATAGCTTTACATCAACATAGCTTGACCACAACACCTTCATATCAACGTTCACCACCGATCCCCATCTTCACCACTGTAATACGAAGACTTCAGTAGATTCGTCAACCGAAAGTAAAAGTAAGTTTTTTATGTCTGTTTACTGTTACCATGACTAATATGGTTATATTTATCGTCAATTATATGAATATGAATTTTACTGATCGGATTTTAAATATGTTTCTTCTTCTTTTTTGTTGTTATGGATCTAATTATGTTATATTTGAAGTTTGATTCACACTATATCTTGAAACAAAATTAAGAAAAAAAAGATACGAAATGTGTTTTGAAAAGTTGCACACAGGGTGTTTGTTAAAATCTATATGTCATATTTTATAACTGTGATGCAGTTGATTTAAATCATTGATGCAGTAGGTCGATAAGGTTTCATTAGTATTTTGTGAACTTTAGTTCGGATGTACTTGATATAACATAGTGATTAGGGGTGTCTAATGTGTTGACCCGACCCGATAAGGCCTTATAAGGACGGGTTAATTCGGGTCCAATTATCGGGTTAACCCGCTAAAATCGATAGCCTAATAGTGCCTACTCGAACAAAACATGCCTAATATGAAGTTAAATTCATTGTTAATGCTTGTTTTCTTTGTTATATGTTGGTTGTGAAATTAAATTCACGCTTAATAAAGTTATTATTGCACTCCATGAGACCATGACCTTAACCAAAAGTGGTATTGTAAAATGTCATTGGGTTACTTTAGTTGTTAATTACACCTCATTTCCCTTCGTTGCAATATAGGTTTTGTAGTTTGTGAAAAACTTTAGCAACTTATGCAATAACAAATGAGTAAATAGATTTGCAACATTAAAAGAAAAAAAAAGTAATATACTTTTAAAGTTTTACACATCGAAGCAAGATATTAAAAAGGTTACACTTTCAGTTGTTCATGGCAACAATTGGTAAAAGTACGTAGTTCAAGTCTATAAAAGCTTATGCGGTCATACCTGAAGGCATGATGCTATTCTAAGTAAAGAAAAAGAGTTTATATTGATCAAGTTGTGTATCTGCCTTTTTATGTTGCATAATCTTTATCCTATGATTTTTATATATAATTACACAAAATGTAATCTTAGGTGGAAACAGTTTTAGACTTATGCCTAACTAAACTTATGAGTTGATGTTATTGGTGAATGATAATTACTTAAAACTAGATAGACACCCTTTGGTCTATGATAATCTGATCCATACAGGTTTAGATGGGATGACTTATGCAACCTAAAGTAAAGCTAAATGATATGGGGTTTGGATCAATATTCTAAAAGCGGTAAAGAGTGAAATGAGATCTCGTATTTAAGCTTGTTCAAAAATCATTTGGTTCAAGTACTACGGCATCTGGTTCAAGCATCGTCTCCAAAACATCTGGAAAATAATCAGTTGGCTACCTGATCAAGTTTAAATCACTGCACGGTTTATTTGAATACAGTTAGATGTCTTGTTGCGATCAAGTGAGACTAATTCTCATTTCTTCTTGTTTATGTATGTACTCCAAACCTGGTGCATACTCACTAGTCGGGTTCAAATGGATAACTTCATCTGCAGGTTTGCTTGGCTCAGCATACTCCTTAGAGATGTGAGGCCTTAATGTCACATGATAACTTGGATAACAGATTCGCTTGAAGGTATAAGCTTGGCACACATTAAATTGATCGCTTAATGTCGTGTTGCGATTAAGTGAGACTAATTCGCTTTTGGAGCGAATGGCCTGTTGTACTGGTGCTCAAATAGCTCCTTCAATTAATCATCTTTCCTTCATCTTGCATTACATAAACACTTTCTTAGCTTCTTCTGTTTATTCTTTCATATATAGTTTTCTATTGTGTTTGCAGGTTTGGGAAAATGGTTGCATGCTTCTGATATGCATCGATCAATGTACACTCAGTTTACCTTCCTCCATCCAAACTTGTTTTCAAATATGAAAATCAGGAATGGATACAAAATGAAGTCAATGAGGTTTGATTATACAAGTATCTGAGTTTTTAGTTGCATAAAGTGGAATTTGTATTCTAATTGTATTGCATTTGATCAGGTTGTTGGCCATGCAGAGTTATTATTTTTAGAAATTCTTAATGCATTGACTCAGGTTGTTAGCCATTCAGGGTTAAAACAGGCGCTACATGTGTTGATTATAGCTGGGGCTAGTGAGGTAGGTACTCAAAGGCGTGATGGTCAAAGATTTAAATGCAAAGGGGCCAGTAAAGAGGAGATAGATGAGTTCTTGGAGACAGTAGAGGCAAAGGACGGGCCAATGTCTATGGTAAAAGTGTGATAACCGGTAATTTACCCAGGGTTAAGTATTATAAAATATTGTAATTTGGTATTTTAAAGTCTTTCGATCGTGTCAGTTTTCCTTATGAAAGCTGAAAAGTTGACTTATGTTGACTATTTTTGCGTAAAACGGTTTCGGTTTAATAGGGAGTTTGATGGAGTTTTGAGTTTGTAAATGAATCGCTTTTTATTCATTTTTCTGTTTTAGAGTGTTTTTGAAGTTTTAAGTGCTTTCCGAGAAGTTTTCCCGCGTTTAGCGAAAAATCGTCACGCAGCGCGTACCGACACGACAATTTATTCAAGTGTGGAGATTAAATGAATTTGGGAATGTGTTAATGAGTTTATTTATTTAATAAATTCATAATGATAAAATAACATTGGTTTAAAACGTAAATCGTGAGTGTGAGATTTGAAAGTTATCAGAAAATGGTTGTTTTTGTGAAATTCGGTATAAGACTGTAACGGTCGTAAAAAGGTGAAATTTTGGTTGTATATAAGTTGTCAAACCCTATTTTGTAGTTTGAAGTATTTTTAAATAGATGAGCAAGGTTCGGTTGAGTTTTGTCAAAAATTCATGTTTTCGGTCCGGAGTCGGCCGACAACGGCTCAAAATGGATTTTTGTAGCAATTTAATGTGATAGGTGTCGTGTGAATAACCTAGATTTATGGAAAAATGATTTTAAACACAATGAGAATGATAAATAAGTTTGATTGACGTTTTAAATAGATGAAAATATAGTTTTTAAGTGATTCCGACACAAAAAGGAAGACCCGAGGCCTCCTAGGATGCTTGGACGCCTAAAAGAGATAAGATGGGACAAGGAGGCTAAAATCTTGCTAGTATGTTCCCTTGGTACACATTTATTCCTCCACCTTAACAAATTTCCATCATTATCCATTTTCAAAACAAACAAAAAAAAATATATCTCCCTCCCCTCTCTCTCTCTCTACATTAGGACGAGCCACAAGGAAGACAAGAAACAAAGATTTTGAATATTTTCTCAAGAACACGGGTTAAGAATATATTATTGAGTTGATAGCTAGTAGGTTTGGGTTGTAAAAACAAGGTTTTGGGTTTTATTCGCGCGTCACCACCGAACCAAACTCGTCAAACAAGTAAGTTTTTCAAAAACTTTGATTTAAAGTTGTACTTTTGTGATTATGGTGATGTCTAGACGCTAGTTGTACAAGTTGATCGCCAAAAAGGTCAAAAATTAAAAATGAAAATGTAAAAAGGGGTGTTTGTGCATCGGCTTATAAAAAGAAAGAAAGAAAAGATTTTGAGTTTAAATAAAATGGTTGTCGTGGTAATTTTTCATTTTATAAAAATGCTTATAAGGGCTCATTTAGAGGTTTTGCTTATTTAATAAGCTAAAGAATAACTTATTGGACTTATGAGATATTCGGTGTGGATGGTTTCGGTGTGGGCTCGGCCCAACCGACCCGTTTAGTTTCGTTCGGCCCAATAAGGGTGCGTTTGGTTTTGTTCGGCCCAATAAGGGTGCGTTTGGTTTTCGTTCGGCCCAATAAGGGTGCATTTGGTTTTGTTGGTCTGACACCAAGGAGGGCTCGACCCACTTGGGTTTTGTATTTGGAGTTGGTTTTTGGTTTCGAGCTTATAGCTTATTGATTTCGGCTTATATATTAAGCTTATGGCATATTTAGTTTTTGGCTTATATTAAGCTTATAGCTTATTTGGTATTCGATTCGGCTTATTCGGCTTGGGGCTTATACGGTTTTGCTTATTTATGAGCTTGTAGCTTATGTTTTAATTCGGCTTAATGGGATAAAGGCTCATTGGGTTTCGATTTGTATTTTTGATTATGAAAAGAAGTAAGGACTAATCTTTGCTAATCGGGCTAAGTATTTAAGACCATAATGGGCCATAAGACCCAATAACAAGTAAATGAATTTGTGGACTTTATGAATGGACTAAAGGAGTTGTGTTGGACTAAGAGAGATTTTAATGGATTTGACGGATGTGAATGGAGTTATTTTGCTACGTTTTGATAAAATGTGTTGAAAATATCAATGTTGTTAGAAAATGTCGGGTTTGTGAAAACAAACATTTTGGATTAAGGTTTAAGACCTTGGAAAAAAATCGTAAAAATGTACGGGTCATGCAGAATTTTCAAAAGAAATTTATACTTAGAGACGTTGTTTAAAAAGGGAAATTTTCAAGGATTTTAATAATGAAAAGTCGTTTTACTTAAGAATTTAATGCAAAAATAATATATATTTTCCTCAAAACTTTTTATAATATTTACTATTATCAATCGTTGTGTCGATTATATTTGAGGAAACAAAGGATAATTCTTATGGAATGTTTAGAGTCGAGGTAAAAGCTTTGGGTCATGGACATATTTAATGACGAGGCGTCGTACCCCGTTAGCATGATAATAAGACAAAAAATAATAATAAAATATTATTTTTTTAAGTTATTAAGTACATATATATATATATATATATATATATATATATATATATATATATATATATATATATATAAAATATAATATAAATATATAGTAAATATATATATTATATATAAATATTTATCGTTTGAATTACGGAAATGTGGAGTTATTTACTATTCGGCTTGTGAGTTACTACTCATTTCTTTTCGTCAATTCCCCGGAGTAATTTTGGTCATTGTAATCCGTTCAACACATTGAGTAGTTTGAGCTTTGTTGTTATTGATGTCGCACTTTGCCAAGTGTTTTTGAGTCGTTTTCGCGTAATTACCACACAACCATAATATGAGATAAAGTGTTAATAACGAGGTAAAGTCTTGGTGATAAGACGACGGTTTTTGTAATGAAGTAATGGTATGAGATAACGAGTTTGGAATGATTTAATGGTAAAATGGGATTTTGGGATGAAAATGAGGATTTTGCGTGAGTTAAGGCGAGCACTTGTACGATATGATAATTTGTGCAAGTATTATTAAAAGTGAGAATATATTAGTCGTTGGTCGGTTACATAGTGCCTTGCGAGAGATTGATTTTGAGTTTTCGCCTTTTTTGAATTGTGCGGTTGCATTTGATTGCTATAGAGGTGAGTTCTCATAGCCCCCACTTTTTATGTTTTTCCGTTGGGAGAAAATGATACTCAAAAGTGTTTTGAAATATTTGAAAATGAATCTGATCTAAATGTGATTTGTTTTTATGGACAGATATGTTGCTTAAGAACTAGCAATGTGAATATTATGTGATGCATGATTGTTTGGGATCGTATGGGTAAGCCTACCTAATGTTGTGAGATTATTGGATCAGATGAGTACGCCTACCTAGTATTTGTGTGATTATTAGAGCAGATGGGTACGCCTACCTAAGTTTGTGTGAGGTCCTGCCCTAATATTAGTGCTCCAGCTGGTAGGCCCTTTAGGTGCGTAAGTGACATATGGTGATTGACTAGTGGGGAGGCTATGTCTTGGATTGCTTGCATATATTCACTGTCATATAGCACTATTGTCCACTGTTGAAATATTGGCATAACTTTTGGGTTTAAGGTCAAACCTACAAGCTCACCAACTTTATTGTTGAAGTTTTTGAGTATCATTTTCAGGTGTGTCAAATCAAAGGTATGTGAATGGTATTGGATGAGAAAAGATGTAACCCAAGGGGACTGGGTCGAGATGGTCACGATTAGTGTATTTTGTCAAGTTTTTAACTTGTAAAGTTTCTGTAACTCAAGTTTCATGAATGTAAATTATAAAGTGTATGATCTTGTATCTTGTGCGATGAATGGTATCGTCGCATCCTGTGTTTCCGCCACTGACGGGGTGTGACGGATTGGTATCAGAGCCAAGGTTATAGAGAATGCCGATTTTTATAAAATAAAAAGCGCAACTATAACCGGAAAGTGAAGTCTGTTTTTAGTAAAACCTCGAACATGGCGTAAGTCAAATAACCCGAGCAGTTCATGGTATTTTTCCTAAATTATGCATAGCCTGATCAACTATGCTTAATTCAGGAAGGACTATGAAATGATGAGGTTAGTTTTCTAAAGTTATTGTAGAGGAGAGAAGGGATGTGTGAGTAATGTGACCACCTGAAAATGATAGGATGTAAAGTGAGGACACTCGCGAGTGTTGAGATTGAGAAATAGAAACTGTATAATAATGATTTTAGGATTGTCATGTGCCTAGTAGTAGTAGTAGTATGTGCGATGCATTGATAATTGTAAAAATACCATATCCGTTTAACACCAAAAATGACCCTAAGATGACCCCAAAACAGACTAAAAATGGCAAAAATAATACTTGTTTTTGTGTTTGTGTGTACAATGAGTAAACGATATATCATATATCACCAGAAAACCATCAAAAAAACAGGAAAACACAGACACGAGGAACGAAAGAGCACAAAAGAGAGCCAGAGATTCAAAGCAAAACAGGAAAAGTCAAAAAGTCAAAGTTGTGGTCAACTCTTGGTCAATTCTCAGTCAACAAAAGTCAACCATAAAAAGACAAAAACCCACATTGCCATTTAAGTCCCTTAACTTTCCAAAAGTTACATAAATGGTCCCTAACCCTTAAATGGGCCTTAAACCCTTCAAAACCTTACCTGGATCCAAAAGCCCAAACCCTAAAGCCCATTACCCTAGCCCATTCCCTTTTCATATAACCACAAGGACCATTTCTGTCATTCCTATAACTCATTTTACACTACACTTGTGCTAAATAACCAGAGGGACCAAAAGTAAAATAAGCCCAAACTTTAAAATGAATTAACCCTTTTCAGTTAAAATAGGAGCCAAAACCTATGTTACTATCATCATCCTTTTCGTTTACCTAGCTCAAAACAAAGGCTTCTCAAAATTGAAGGGTACAAACGACAATCCAAGTGGTCTACATCAAGCTGGCAGGGTGAGATAAGTCAAATCAAGAGCTCTCATTAGATCACTCAAGCTAGAAGGTCACGTGGCTATGAAGAAAGCACAAGGAGAGGTGGGTTTTTTAATTGTTTTTTACTCTATTTTCACTCACTAAACCAGCACAAGCGTCACAGCAATGAATGACAGCTTGGCAATCCGGGGTAAAAAGATCATGATCCAAGGGCTCGAAATCATGATCCAATGATTCTGGAAAATGAAACGGCAGAGATTAGTGATGCAAGCAAGGGCCTAGAATCTTCTCTCAGCAACTATAAAAGGACCTCACCGGCACACACATCCAACCAGAAAGTAGTGAGTAGCATTTTAGTGTAGTTTAAAATTTCCTTTTTAGCTTATGTAATTTTACTCTCAGCTTTTGTAATTTGGCCTTTTTAAGTAATGATACTCAAGTTAATTTAATGAAATTCAGTTCTATTTGTCATAAGCGCTTTGGAATATTTACTCATAAGCTCTCATTTTCCCTTTTCAACCTTTAAGCTACTATGTTACAAGCCCTCATAAGCTTATTTTCAGCTCTCACTAGTCTATAAGCTAGTGATTAAGCTTGTTTAATTCAGTCTTAATAAATACTTAAATCATAAAATCAGTTAATCCTATTTACCTTTACTTTTGGATAAATAAGCTATGGAAGGAAAGCTAGCTTTGGAAGAGCTCTCATGGACTATTACTAGCTTATCTATGATAAGGCAAGCGATAATAAGCTCTATGACCATTTTATGGCCTTTGTTAATTCCTAAGGGTCAAGAAAGTCCTCGCTTTTACTTTTCTGTCCTTAGATTCCAGCTTAAATATGCCTTATTTGCTTATTAGTTTGATCATTTGTGCTTATTTGATTCTTAGTTGCTTATTTGAGTTTAGTTTAATCTTATTTTGCATCTTTAATTATCTGTTTTTAGTTAAGCATAGTATTGATCATAGTAGTTTCCATTTTTTGTCTTAAAATCTATAAAAACCAAAAAAAATTAAGTAGTTTATAGTGTAGATCTTAGAATTTAGCTTATTCAGTTGTGGATTTATGTTTATTAAGTTAGTTATAAGCTAGATTTCATCTGGTACTTAAGACTTGTTAATTAGTTTTTCAAAATCATACAATACTCAAATGAAAATATTCAATTCCTTTAAGGAGTGTTTTGGCATTATTGTTTTGACCTAAAAAAGGTTCAAAGTTTTTGTGCAAATTAATTTGAGTCAGCTTAATTTCTCTTATAACCAATAGGAAAAGAGTTTTTAAAAGTAAGTTTTCAAAAATTAAAAAGTTAGGGCTTAATCTAGTTGTTTCAGCACCAGGGGAATTTGTAGCTTAAGTTTTGCTTGCTAAATTAGATCCAAGCTTATGTAAGTTTAAGTCCTTGTTTGAGTTGTGTTATTTGTCACCAAAGTAAACATCCTTATGCAGATTACCCTTTTGGTTAAACACGCATAATAGTTTTTTTTATTTGGCACCTAGCGCATTTTGCATCAGCATTCTAGACTGCAGTTAGAGTTGTTGAGTCCTTTAAGCTTCTATTTAAAAATGTGTTGCTGTTTAGTGTCCTCATGTTTCAAGTAGCTATAATTTTTACTTAGCTTAATATAATGTGAGTCTAAAATTTCATTTTTAAGCGTATTTCCCTAGTACATTTACTTTTAAAAAAGTCCATTAAAAACCAAAAAGCCAAAAACAGTAGTAATTTAAATTAGCTTTTTAAATTTCATTTTTGAGCTTAAGGTGTTGATTTTATGTTCTAGAGTTTAGTAGTATTAATAATAATAGATAAGTTTTTAAGAGCTTAAAGTTTAGTTTAGCTTAATGAGTCTTTCAGCTTAATTGGATTTTGTGTTTATTGAGTTTCATCCTGAGTTTGCTCTTTTGATCTTAAGTTTCAGCTAGGATTAAGTGTTTGTAGCCTAAGTAGCTTATCACTCCTAGCTTTAGCACATCATTAAGCTTCTGTAAACTTCTTTTGTTTTCAAAAATAAAGCTTATATTAAGCATGTGCAGTGCCTTTAAGTAGAATTAAAGAAAAAACAGGCTCCAAAGCCTTAGTTACTAGTAACAGCTTTTGTTAAGTGTTTTAGAGCTTATTCGTAAGTTTCAGTTAATATTGTTTTTATAAAAATGTCTACAAAGTGCCATTCTTATCCAGTTCATTAATTAAGTTTTTTATAAAAAGCAAAAATAAAAAAAAGAGCAAAAAGTGGTGTGTTGCCAGACTAGAACCCACGACCTCTCCCTCAAAGACCCAACGTGTTAACCATTTGCTTCAATAGCTCATCCAGTAACTCTTCCCCCAATTAATACTTATAGTCATTTTCCTCTTAAGCTTTTTATTATAAGCCGTAGCTTATAAAAAGCTGTTTTCCCCGGCGTATTGTAAGCAGTGAGTTTTTCTTTTATTTTGTCCTTTGATCTTGGTGCATCATAGACTTTTCCCTGAATTTTTCATCATTTTTCCATTAATTAGTTTATTTTTTTAGGATTTTTCGAAAGTTGTAATTTTAGAAAATTCATAAAAAATAGAAAAAAGTTTCAGAAAATTACAAAAAAAAATAGTTTTTAGGTTTTTATAATAATACTTTAAGGTTACATTCCAGTAAAATCATTCTACAACATGTTAGATTTTAATTTCATTTGTGAGCTTTTAATTTTTACGTTTAAAAATAGCTTTAATTTTAAAAATAGTTAATAATAGTTTTCTGAAGTTTTTATGTTATTTTAGAGACTTTCTAAGTTAAAAATTCATTTTTCTAATTATTTAGAACTTAATTGCTATTTTTTTAGGATTTAACAAGATTAAAATAGTTTTTTAATTCATATAAATCAAAAATATTAAAAAAAAAGGTTGTTTCTTTTTCTTAAAATTTCTTTTGTCCAATTTTAGGTCTTTAGAAATTTAGTTTTTACATTTTTAGGAGTTAATTTTAGTGTATTTGCATATTTGTCGCTTTTAGTTGCTCCCGTGAATTAGTTTAAGGGTTAATTGCTTTTAATTATTTATTTTAATTATAGCTTTTATTTAGTAGTTATAGATAATCAAAAATATCTTTTCTCTCATTCAAATCATAATCCGAGCTAAAACGTGGTTTCAATTTCACAAGTCGTTGGGGAAACGACCCGGGTGATCATACTTCCCGGTTAAATATACGTATTATATATTATATATATCTTTTAAGAGTGAATTTTCCTTAGGGAATTTTCTTAATTGCTCTTGTTTTTAAAATTTATATCGTATATTTTATTGTGTATCAAGTTTTTGGCGCCGTTGCCTGGGACTTGTGTTAAAGATTCCTTCGTTTTACGTTTGTTGATTTGGTTTGAAGATCCTTCGTCCTCGAAAATTTCACTTTTGTGAAATATTCTCAAAAATCCTTAAAAAAAAAGGATAAATATTTTTCTTTTCTTTTTAGTAGAAATAGAAGATAAAATAAAAAAAGAAAAAAAATCAAAAATAAAAAAAATTTTCCTAAAAAAAATAATAAAATACACAAAGTTGGTAAACAAACACCAACATATAATACCTTCAATTGAGTATTAATCATAAATAATCCCGGTGACTTGGAAAAGTTCACCAAATCGAAACCAAAGATTTAATACTTGTCATTTGTTGTCACTTACAAATACTCTCACCTTATAGAAGAAATTTTAAAAGAGCTACCGTGAAGTAAGTTGATTATTTGGTTTTAAGTTGTCTTCCGTATATCCGTTTAAAATAGATTGTTAAAAAAAATTATTCAAAAATCCAAAAAAATTAGTGTAATTTTTGTTTACTTTTTAATTTCTTTATTTTTAGTGCATGCGCACTCGATCTCAAGCTCGTAATCAAAATTGTCACAACGATCAATTAACACGGTTATTGTTGAGGAACCCGAGTTTCCAATGGCCGACAATCGTACCATGGCTCAAATGCTACAAGCTCCCATCGAGGGATACGAAGATGCAATTGTTGTTCCACCGATAAATGCAAACAATTTTGAGCTTAAACAAACTTTGATTAATCTTGTTCAAAGTAATCAATTTACGGGTAAACAAGACCCTCATAAGCTCCTCTGTTTTTCAACATAGGTTACTCTACGTTAGACACCCAAAGTTCCGAATACTTCGAGTAATCTTTGCGTTTTCCTTTCTCTCTCGAAGTGAACCCGGACTTTGGCCTAATAAGGAACCACCTTGATCGATTCAACATGGGATATCTTGTCTCAAAATTCTAAACCACAATTCTTTTCCACCTTGTTCGAAAACAACTTACCTTAAGAATTGAAATCACCACTTTCTAACCAAAAACCAATTGAAACTTTCAACGAGCATGGAAACGTTCAAAGGACTTCTCTTCTCCATGTCCTCATCATGTTTCCGAATTACACCAACTTGATAACTCTACCACTCCTTGTACAATGATCAAAGATGGCTTTAATTTCCGCCGTGGGTGGAAATTATTTCTAGATAAGGTACCTCAGTGATGGTTAGCCATTATTGAGTAGTAAATCCAAGGTTCGGTATTCAAGAAAGTCATCAATTGAACCCAAGATGAGTAAAACGAATGCCCCTCTTTCGACTTCTACACCTTCGAATTCTTTGAATTTCAAAACTCCCGCTTCCCTTGAAGACAAAATGAATTATTCAAGGAGCCAGTTTAGAGAAAGCGATAGTGAAAAACAATCGACTCCTGCTACCCGAGTCAATACGTCAGGAAGTTTGTGTCACAGGTTTCGATTCTAACCATAATTTCAACAATTGTCCTTAACACACGATGAATTTTCCCGGTTTTTTCATGATAAACATTCATCAATTCCAACAAACCCGCCGCCGTTGGCAATTTTGTGTCAAAGAACCCTCCTAATTGGCTAACCAATATGAGACCACCCGGTTTTAATCAACCAAATGTTCAAAACAACCAACGAAACCAAAGCCGATATCAAGGAAACAATTTCAATTCGAATCAAAACCGTGGAAACAATTTTAATCAAAACCATCAAAACAATCAAGGTCAAGTTTTTCAACCACCAACCAATCAACCACCGGTTTACCAAGTTCCATCGTATCAAGCTCCTATGCCCCAAATCCAAGGTGTTTCAAAAACGGATTTTGAAAACTACGTCAAGGCAAACGAGCGGTGTGAATTAATGTTCAAAATCAAAGGTCAAAATTTCAAAATCAAATGCTAAGTACACGAGTTTGTTGACAAAATCTTTTGTAATAAATTTCAAAAATTCCGCCTCTACTTCGAATTTCCAGAACTCTTCAAGTCCAAACCGAAACTAATCCACGTGAGAGCAGAAAATTAATGCTATCACCACAAAGAACGGTAAGACTTGGAAGGACCTTCGACTTTCAACCTCTTGTTCCACACCCGTCTTTTTAATCCCTCAAAAAAGAACCCGAACAAAACGCCGAGACGTCAACGGAAAAAGTGCAAAAAACCAAAATTGTGGAAATACCGTAAGCACATGTCCCCACCTCCGAAAAAGAAGAATCCATTTTCATGGAAATTCCAAACCAAAAGCAAAGAAAACCGTTAATGTTGAAATTCAAGATCTTAATTCTCCAAGACCATTCCACCTAAACTTCCATACCCGAGATGATAAAGGTGAGAGAACGATAAACCAAGTCTCACATAGCCGGTTTTTGAAGATGTTCGGAAACAACCTTTCCGTTTAGAGATTTGATTTGCAATATGCTCTTGTCGAAATGCCAAAGTTCAACAAAATGGTTAAGCTCATTGCTAAGGAACAAAGAGAAACTCGAGGAGATCGCCATCACAACCGTGAATGCTGAAATGTTTCCGCTATCATCATGAACAAAGTTCCCGAGAAGCTCGAAGATCCGGGAAAATTTCTTATCCCATGTGCTTTAAAAGAACTCGATAGGACTAGTGCTTTAGCCGATTCTGGAGCTAGCATTAACCTTTTACCTCATTCTATCTACAAGCAACTTGAGCTTAGAGCTTTGAAGCCCACTCGAATGACACTCGAGCTTGCTAATTGTTCAATTACCCACCCAATGGGATAGCCGAGGAAGTTGTCGTCTAAGTTGATGGTTTTACTTTTCTTGCGGATTTTGTGGTGTTATTTTTGAACCCGACCCAGAGTGTGCTATTATTTTAAAGGAAGACCTTCGTCGCACGGCAAAAGCTCTATTGATCTTGTGACGAAGAAACATTAACTTTAAGAGTAGGAAAGGAAGACCTTGTTTATTATGCCGATAAATCTGAGAAAAACAAAAATAAGCATTTTGTTCACGCCATTTCTGTAATCGATTTCTCAAAAGATGATCCGTTTAGTGGCAGAAACCACTACGCATTCGAGGATCCTTCTCCTAGTTCTTCGCCGGTGAAGACAGTGATAATTTTGAGAATTCGCCGTATGAACTTGCTCCTCTTGATTTGTTACCGACCGGTAATGATGATCGACCCCCCCCTAAATTAAGAAGGACTTGTATAAGAAAATTTTTCAAGGTACTCAAAGCCTCTTTTTGAACTCTTCGATGATAAACTACACATCTAGCGACTAATCCTCTCTTTGAAGAGAACGATAAGGATGTCGAGATTAAGTCTTCTTCTTCCTTCACACTTACTTCACCAGAAGAAAGTGAATTTGAAGCTTATCTTGAAAGAGATTCGATTCCACCAGGAATTGATCTTACCCTCCCTCTCACCCTTGAAGTTTCAAGTAGCAATCCTACTTTACCTTACCCCACCGGAGAGAAGGTTTGTTTCATGAAAATGCCGATGTTTTTCTCGTTGTTAGATTTTGTATGGAAAATGATGAATCGAAATTCGATTTCCGGAAAAAGATAATTTTCTCTTGCAAACTTAAATTACATCAAAAACAAAACCTTCTTCTCGTCCTCAAGAAGTTGAAGAAATCAAAGGAAAAAGAAGACAAGTTTCAAGTGATTGTTCCAACAATAACCATGTTGTCATGCCAATTAGAATCACCTTTTGATAATCAAGTGATTTTAATGATCATAATTTCCAAACCAAAGGATTTAAAAAAGGACTTAACCGTTGCACTTGATTCCACCAACTCAAGTATTTTACCACCTCCTTTGTTAGATTCCGACTCGCCTTTCACTGCGGAGTTGTCGGCTAATATTACCTTGAATTCTCTCGGAAACGAGGACAAAGTATTCAAACCAGGTATACTAGTTTATCATGCTATTCATGATAAAAATCTTGTAACATTGGAGGAGAATTTAAAAGAGAACATTTCCTCTGGGACTCTTTTAGTTTTCAAAGAACCATCATTTTTTCTGCCTCCGCCAGAACCACCGGATGATTTTTTGAATTTTGAGCCCAATTTGGTTATGAAGAATGTTGTGCTTAATGAAGATTTCTACCAAAGCAAGAAGACGTTACCTCTAAATATTGAAGATGTCAATTCCTTCACATTTATCATTTGGACTTTTCTTCCATATTTTACTTACACCGAGGAATCACCTTTAATTTTCTCCTTTAGGAGTGAGAATTTTGTTTTTGACCCCGACATCGTCACTTTCATAAGCCAGTGGCATGTTCAATGAAAGTTTTCCATTTGCTCTCCCTAAGGACGAATTAATTCAGGGATCGAGTCGAGCTTGCGACTCGTGAACAAAACAACGCTTCGTGGGAGTTCACCCCCATGCCTTCCTTTTTCTATTTTCTAAATGTGTTGTGATGTGTTGGAGGCCTTGTAACTCTTCCGTTCTCCGTTTCTGTTTGTTTGTACTATGTGCATTTTTGCATGGAGAAAAAGGGGAAGGGGAAAAAAAAGAAGGGGGGGGGGGGATTAACCCAACAATTTCTGAAGACTCTCGTGTCCAGTGTTGTATTCTGTTTCACTCGAGCTTCTCATCCTTTGTTTGAAATTAGTTTGGGGAGATCCGATATCCTTTCATCATTATCGATTCACGTTTAACTATTGCATAATTCATAAACGGCTTAGATTTTCGTAGACGCCCCCTTAAAACATTGCGACAATGTTCATTATTAGTTTGGGGAGGGAATCTATCGATTTGATGTTACCTGCTTATTGTTTTGTTCTCACGTACCCGTTTTCCCTACAAAAATAGCAAAAAATTTAAATTTGAAGATCTTATTTGTAAAAAAATAATAGAGTGTTTAAAGACACGAATGTAGTTTTCCGTTGGTGAGAATAAGAAGTAATTTTGACCCGACCCGAACGTGTACAGTTCTAGCTTTCTCCCTTAACAATTATGAAGATAGTTTTGTGCTAGTCACATGTAGACTTTAAACATGTCTAGACTTGAAATCGTTAGTAAATGAAGACGTTGGCTAATCTCATAGATTTTAAATATGCCGAGTTGGTTTTTTATATAGGCTAAGTTATTGCGAATTCTTTATTAAGATTTAAATTGCAAAGAATAGGAGATGATATTGTGAATTACGAATTAGGATGCTAAACAAAAGTTTATTTGGAAAATTTAATAAAGGCTTATAAGAATAACTTGTGTTTTTCTTCCCCGAAGTTCGTAAAATGATTAATTATACGTGTTTCCTTTAATTTTACAAATTAGAGTTTTACCTCTTATAAAATCTAATCATACAGATTTAGAGAAAAAGCTTTATTCGATGATGAAGTCAAACATCGTTGGTAAATAAGAATTTTAGTTCAAGTTTATACTTTGGTTTTCTAAAAAGAAATTCTTCTATTTGCAAAAATAATGTGTTATTAGTAAGTTTCATAAAAAAATGATGTAGTTGAAGGATGCAAGTTATAAATCCTTAAATGTTAATAATTAATATACAAACTCCATCGCAATAAAGTACATGGGTATTTTTCGGTTCGCTCCCGATGTGACATCGAAAGAAAGAATGGAGGATGTAGATTAGGGGTGGGTATCATAATAAGTACACGACTCTTGTCAGAGGCGTGCCATGTGTCCGGTTGAAGGAAAATGATATCCAGTTTAGCCTAATAATGTAAATAGTATAATAATGTTGCAAGTTAGAAAATAAATAGTAAAAGTTTCCTTTTCTAAAACCAAGGTATTCTTTTGAACTAAAAGTTTGTGCAAAATCTACAAGGCTTTTTCCATGGAAGTTCATAGCGTCGCTATATATTAATTCGCCGATGGGGTGTCACAAGCCTTAGCACTTACCCGATAACGGTGGGATGCTAGAGAAGAAAGTCATTCATGGGACAAGTGAACCAACAGTGTCTTAACTAAGGAGGTTTTTATTTGCTTTTGAGTTGTGACTTACTAAGTGATTAACATATATAGCCCATAAAGGCCCATGTATAAAGCTAGGTCGGATTTTAACTATATAAATATGTGATTTAATGAGGTTTAAAATTATTGAGCACACACACTTTTATATATGATTTTTATGTCAGAAGAGAAATTCACAAGTTGTAATTATAAGTAGTCTTAGCATCTTAGCTCGTAATTAACGGTGATTTTTTTTTAAGCTTAGCATGGGAAAAGTGAAAAATCGGGGATGATGAAGTTATCTTTTAGACACTTAATTGTGCTTTTTTGTTCTATGATCCTTAAAGTTACCACAAGGTAATGAAAACAATACATTATGTCAACACAAGAATAAGTTGTAGTTAGGAAGTTAATTATTAAAAAATCATAAAAAAAAAAAAAATCTTTGAAATGGGAAATCGGGTGTTTTTAAACTTGTGATCTCTTAGCTCTCTCAACAAAAAATCTTTGCTAACTTTTCAAAGGTTTTAGTTTGGGAAAGTTTCGAGGTATTTGGTAGAAGGGCATGTAATATTTGCGTGAGGACACGCAAATCGGTTAGTTTGGATAATTAGGAATAGGTGAAAAATACACATACGTTAACGACCAAAAATACCCTAATACCCAAAAACAGACAAAAAAAAATAATGGCAAAAATATACTTGTTTTTGTGTTTTGTGTATGCAAGTACGGATATATCAAAAATCACAAGAAAACCATCAAAAACAGGAAAACACGGACACGAGGAACGGAAGAGCACAAAAGAAGCCAGAGATGCAAAGCCAAAAGCAGGAAAAGTCAAAAAGTCAAAGTTGTGGTCAACTCTGGTTAATTCTCAACAAGCAAAAAGTCAACCATAAAAAGAACAAAAACCACAATTTACTAATTTAAGAAGAGTCCCTCAACTTTCCAAAAGTTACATAAATGGTCCCTAACCCTTAAATGGGCCTTAAACCCTTCAAAACCTTACCTGGATCCAAAAGCCCAAACCCTAAAGCCCATTACCCTAGCCCATTCCCTTTTCATATAACCACAAGGACCATTTCTGTCATTCCTATAACTCAGTTTACACTACCTTGTCTAAAAACCGAGGACCAAAAGTGCAATAAGGCCCAAACTTTAAACGAATTAACACGTTTCCAATTTCAAATAGGCGCCAAAGACCATGTTACTAATCATAATCTCTTTCGTTTCAACCTAGCAGTCAAAACAAAGGGCTTCTCAAAATTGAAGGGTACAAACGACAATCCAAGTGGTCTACATCAAGCTGGCAGGGTGAGATAAGTCAAATCAAGAGCTCTCATTGGATCACTCAAGCTAGAAGGCCACGTGGCTATGAAGAAAGCACAAGGAGAGGTGGGTATTTACTCTATTTTACTCACAAACAAGCACAAGTTGTCAGCATTATAGGAAGGACACTTGGCAATCGTGGGAAAAAGATCATGATCCTAGGGCCTAAATCATGATCCAATGATTAGAAAAAATGAAATGGCAGAGATAGTGATGCAAGCAAGGGCCTAGAGAATCTCTCTACAGCAACTATAAAAGACCTCACCTCACACACACCCAGAAGATAGGGAGTATCTATTTAGTGTAGCTTAAAATTTCCTTTTTATGCTATGTAATTTTAACTCTCAAAGCGTTGGGAATTTGCCCCGTTTTTAAGTGAATGTAATCAAGTTTTAATTAAATGAAATTCAGTTCTATTTTGTCATATCTCCTTTGATTTTGACTCATAACTCAGCATTTTCCCTTTTCAACCGGTTAACTACTATGTCAACAAGCCTCATAACTCGTGTTCAGCGTCTCACGAGTCTATAAGGCTAGTGGATGAGCGTTGTTTAATTCAGTCTTAATAAATATTTAAATCATAAAATCTTAATCCTATTTAACCTTTAGCTTTTGGATAAATAACTATGGAAGGAGACGAGCCTTTGGAAGAGCTCGCCATGGACTAATTACTAAATTACTGGCTTATCTATGATAAGCCAGAGCATAGATAAAGCTTTATGAGCCATTTTATGCCTTTGTTAAGCTAAGGGTCATGTAAGTCTCTCTTTTAACTTTTATTTCTAGATTCCGAACTTAAATTTCTGCTTTAGCTGCTTATTTAGTTTATATCATTTGTGCTTATTGGATTCTTAGTTGCTTATTTGAGTTTAGCTTAATCTTATTTTGCATCTTTAATTATCGTTTTATTAAGCATAGTATTAATCATAGTAGTTTCCATTTTTGTCCTAAAATCTATAAAAACCAAAAAAAAAATAAGTAGTTATAAGTGTAAGTCCTTCTGAGAATTTGAGCTTATTCCGTTGTGGAGTTATGTTTATTAAGTTAGTATAAAGCTAGATTTCATCTGGTACTTAAGACTTGGTTCATTAGTTTTCAAAATCATTAAGCTCAAATAAAATGTCAATTCCTTAAGGAGTGTTTGGCATGAGCTGTTTTTGACCTCAAAAAGTCAAAGGTTTTTTGTGCAAATTATTTGAGTCAACTTAAATTTCTCTTAAACCAATAGAAAAGAGTGTTTAAAAAGTAGTTTTCAACAATAAAAAGTGAGATGGGCGTAATCTAGTTGTCTTCACAGCAACCCTGTGGAAGTTTGTAGCTTAAGTTTTTGCTTGCTAAATTGGGACCCAAACTTATGTAAGTTTAAGTCCTTGTTTGAGTTGTGTTAGTTTGTCAACCAAGTAAAGCATCATAGTGCAGATTACCCTTTGTAACCTGCATAATATATTTTTTGGCACCTAGCCATTTGCGATCACAGTTCTAACTGCAGTTAGAGCTGCTGAATCTTTAAGCTTCTTTACAAATTTTGGTTTTAGTGTCTTCATTTTCAAGTAGCTTATATATTTACTTCGCTTAATATAAATTTTGAGTCTTAATTTCATTTTTAAATTATCTGCTTAGTACATTTACTTTTAAAAGCAATAAAAAAACTCAAAAGAGCCAAAAATAGTAGTTATTAAATTAGCTTTTTTAAATTTTCATTTTTAGCTTAAGGTGTTTGATTTTATGTCTAAGTTAGTATTAATAAGTAGATAGATAAGTGTTTTAAGAGCTTAAAGTTTAGTTAGCTTAGTGATCTTTCAGCTTAATTGGATTTTGTGTTTATATATGAGTTTCATGCCTGAGTTTGCTCCTTTTGATCTTAATTCAGCTAGATTAAGTGTTTGTAGCCCTAAGTAGCGTTGTTGAAATTTTCAACCCAGCTTATTAGCACATCATTAGCGGTCTTAGAACTGTCTTTTTTGTTTCAAAAATAACTTATATGAAAGCATTGTGCATGCCTTTAAGTAGAATTAAGAAAAACTGAGCTCAAAGCCTTAGTTACTGTAACAGCTTTTTGTTAAGCTGTTTTAGAGCTTATTAGTAAGTTTCAGTTAATATTGTTTTTATAAAAAGTGTCTACAAAGTTGCCTTCTACAGTTTCAATAATTAGTTTTTTAGAAAAAGCAAAAATATAAAAATTGCAAAAAGTGTGTGTTGCCATACTAAAAACCACGACCTCGTCCCTCAAAGACCCAACTGTTTAACCATTTGCTTCAAGAGCTCATCCATAATTTTTTCCCCCCAATTAATACTTATAAGTCATTTTCCCTTAAGCCTTTTTATTATAATCGTAGCTTATAAAAGCTTTTTCCCGGCTTATTGTTACGCTGTGATTTTTTTTATTTTTTTTTCTTGATCTTTGTTGCATCATAGACTTTTTCCTGAATTTTTCACATTTTTCCAGGATTTATTTTGTTTGTTAGAATTTTTCGAAAGCGGTAATTTTAGAAACATTCAGAAAAATTAGAAAAATTTCAGAAAATTAACAAAAAAATAGTTTTTAGTTTGATAAAATTACTTTAAGGTTAACATTCATAAAATCAAGGCTTACAACCTTTTAGATTTTAATTTTCATTTTTGAGCTTTTAATTTTAAGTTTAAAAATAGAATTTTAATTTTAAAAATAGTTAAAAATAGTTTTCTTAGTTTTTATGTTATTTTAGGACTTCTAAGTTTAAAAATCATTTTTCTAAATTTTTAGAACTTAATTTGCTATTTTTTAGGATTTAATTAGATTAAAATAGTTTTTAATTCATAATAAATTCAAAAATATTAAAAAAAATGTTTTTCTTTTTCTTAAAATTTTCTTTTGTCCTATTTTAGGTTTAGAAATTTTAGTATTATATTTTAAGGGAGTTATTTTAGTATGTATTGGCCTTATTTGTCGCTTTTAAGTTGCTCCGTAATTAGTTAAGTGTTTAATATGCTTTTAAATGTTTATTTTAATTATAGATTATATTTAGTAGGTATAGATAATCAAAAATACATATTCTCTCATTCAAAGCACAAATCGAGCTAAACTGGTTTCAAGTATCACAAGTCGTTGGGGAAACGGGCCCGGGAGAATCATACTTCCCGTTAAATATACGTATTACTTATTTATTAATCTATATATATATATTGTAGATATATATATATATTATATAAGGGTGAGTTCTTTCCGAACCAAATGAATGTCGAGAACTGGCGAGAACCAATCTGGACTCACCATCTTCTTTTCATTTTTTAATACTTTTTTAATTACTTCAAAGGGTAAATTAATAATTATAAATTGGTTAATTGTTAAAGGAAAATTCTTTGAGGAACTTTTTGATATTCGTATTTATTGGTTTAATATTTTATTTTATTTTCAATTTTTGCACTTGATAATACCTACTTTATTGTAACTGTATTTGGAAAAAGAAATTGACAGAAGAATTAATTTGTACAAAAAGCGTGTACCTATGCATTTAGCTTAGAAACCATATTTATAAAGATATTTTTGGATCAGTTTGTTTTTGTATAGTATTCGTTTATGTATTGTACCAAAACGTACAGAATAAATTGTGTAATCCGCGAATTCTATTACCACAATAAATTGTGAAATCCACAAATTCTATTAACACAATAAATTGTATAATCCACAAATTCTATTAACATGTGAAATCTAAGATAACATAAAACTTAGATACTAATGTACGTGTGTGCACATTATTTCGCTATTGCCTTTATTTTTAAAGCATGCACATGTATCCATCGTCATAGTCTTTGTCGGGTGCATTAGTCTTCAAGCATGCACATGTATCCATGGTCATAGTCTTTGTCAGGTGCATTAGTCTTTAAGCGTGCACATGTATACATCGTCATAGTCTCTATCAGATGAATTTGTCTTGATGTATGTACATGTATATCTCTCGTCTTCCTCGTCTGAGTTTGATACGATCTAATTCAAACATCATTGTGATATTTTACATCTTGAATAGCGTCACCATCACAAACAATCTACAAACATTTTCAAAATCATATCTTCATACATTTAATTGAAAGATTAAAGATAAAAAGAGTTGGTTTCTCAAGCATGCATATTGGAACCAAAGACACAAAGTAAAAGCGCAAATTATACAAGAAATGAAAAACACGACAAGAGAAAAAAACATCTTCAAACAGAGTTACTCAAATGTAAAAACCTTTGTCATGATGAATTTAAGATCTTATTATAATATGAAAAATATATACTACTATGCCTGCTTCTTAAATTATTGATAGAAGCATAAGAATTTTCATAAGCTAAATGCATGTGAAAGAGACAAAACACATGTGCATTCTGTGTTGTCATCATCGACTAATTTAAGTGCAGCGTATGCACAGTTGCCACAGGACCATTGTTGTCGTCATGTTATCGAATCAGAACGAGACACATTAATAGACATTAACAAAGTTAAAGAACAACATATTACAATATAACCCAAGCATTTTATACCTTACCGATCACTAAACTAAGATGTTTAACACAACTTGATTCCCTTGATAGAGGTTTCGGAAGCATATATGTACCATGTGAAACACTAATAGTAACACTACCAAAAACTTCTACACATCTAACAATTATCTTTTGAAATTTACAAAGTACTTAGAAAAACGCAAAATTCTTAGACAAACTTATAGAGATAGGATTTAAAAGCAGAGACCTACGAACCACAAAATTGAAACTATACCTAATAATGAACTAATTTTCTTAAACCTTGATACCCTCTTTTTAGAATGCGTTAAAAAGAGAACTGATAAGAAAAAATACATGTGCAACTCTTTAATATTATAACAACATCTGTAACGTAACCCACAGTCACAATTAAAGATCACTAAATGTAATAACCACTAAAGTAAACTAATATAAAGAAAACATTTACTCATGTTCACTTTAAAACCCACTACATATAAGATCAGTTATACACTATAATGCGAAGAGCTGTAACCTGGTATACATGTGAATAGAAACCATTGTATCTAGTTATGATAAAAAAAACATAAATCCAAATCATAAGTTTGTCACCGCTCAAAGAGACTTTTACAAAACTAAAACAAGAAAAAATTAAAGGGTGGCCAGATAAAATGTAGGCATAAAACCCAACACATGATTCAAATAAAGGCATACAAATCTCGAAAAGTAGACACCGTTTTCCTATAAAATGGACGTAAACACAAAAAGACTGAAAACATATATAAGCAATCTAAACACATATGCACAATTCAAAACATATATCATTACATACTCTTGAAGAATATCATTAGGTAGAATAAGAAAAACCTAATTTCTATCTCGTTTAAAGTCTGACTGGAACCCATGTGAAAGACTAAGGAACTTACGGAAAGGTCTAAATGCCAAATCCATCAACCCACTCAAATAACACAGAATGTGATACTTCATGTGCACGATAATTGCAAACGTGAAACAAAAAGCTTACATAAAAAAGAACACTAACCACTAAAAAAGTTTTGAACTTAATAATGCTTTCTATACATTTCACCCTATAAAAACATGAAAATATATTTGCTCGTTTTTGTGTCACGGCATCTACATGTATATCTATAACCAAGGATAAATATCATATTAACAAAAACCACAAAACATAGGTTCAATTACTGAAGAACACAAATGTTTTTCCAAAGGCCACATATAGTTCCGTGAAAGAACTTAAAAGTTCAACTAAACAATAAATTACACTACACCAAACCCAACATATAGCAACTTAAAACATATAAAAATCTCATCTTTATCACAGTTAACAACATGTTTAAACATTCTAGTTTACGGTTTTATTAATTTACGGTTTTATTAATTATCGATAAAACCTTTAACAATGATATAAAAAATTACCTAAAACATTTAAAAACGGCACGAGTGAAACAAATCGAGAATAGTTGTCAGATCCAAAGAAAACGTCGGAACGCACCGATAATGAGGGCCTTTACACTTGATCGGATATGCATGTATGATCTGAGATTTGTACGATTGATATAAAATCAGCAAACAACAGCAAACAAACTAATTGGATCTGAAAAAATAAGGGTTGGTTGATTGGAATATCTGAGATTCGCGAGAGAGTGATTGTTTGACTTTAATGATTTGATATAAAAACCAATTTAGCCCTGATAAAGTGGGACGGTTTTGTGAAAAAATTAGAACCAACTTACTATACTAACCCTCCACCATTTACAAGATGATATATAAAGTTGTATTTTATTACCTTTATGCCACTTGAAATTTTAACCATTGATCAATTTATTTAATGGTTTAGATTGGTTCTCGCAGTTTTCGACATTCATTTGGTTCTGAAAAGAACCTCACACTATATATATATATATATATATATATCTTTTAAGAGTGAAATTTCCTTAGGGAATTTTCTTAATTGCTCTTTTAGAAATATTATATTAGTATATTTTAATTGATGTAATCATGCATAGAGAGTGGTAAGTAAAATCACGCGGACGCGATAATTGGTGTGATTATAATGGCCATCTTTGCCCTATATAGTGCGTGTTTGCCATTGAATTGTGTGTATAGTCGCAGGTAGCGAACGTGATTTTGGGAATATCTTGGTGGAATATGTGTTTTAATATGTTGGCTAGTTTATGCATGTTCGTATCGAACCTGGTCGATGAGTAATCGATTGTTCGTATTCTTCTCGTTATATAGTATATATATATATAATATAATATTATATAGATATATATAATTATATATTATATTATATATATAATAAATAAGATATAGGGGGACTCTATTTTTCAGCAGACAAATTTAATGCGAGAACCGCTGATAACTCTCAAAAACCCCAAACATGCAAAGAATGCACGCCTTCAATAATTGTATTTTACACATATATTCTAAAATTAAACAAAATAATTTTTTAAAAAAACATATTTTTTTTTCAAAAGAAATTTGATGAGAAAAAAAAAAAAATTGGGGAAAAAAAAAAACCCTTACTAAATTTTCTTTGAATATGCACACTTTCAAACAAAAAAATTATATTTCTAATTTCTCATCAAATTCCTTAAAACAAATATCTTTTTTTAAAACATATTTGTTCTATTTACAATAAAACAGATGTGCACAAATACCGATTCTTGAAGACGTGCTGTATGTTTTTGAGAGTGCTCGCAGTTCTCGCACTTATTATGTTGCTGAAAATAAAGTACACATGGATATATTATATATATAATATATAATAATAATATATATATAATATATATATATTTATATATATATATATAATATAGATCTATTATATATATATAGTATAGAGATATATATAAAATATATATAGATATATATATATATAATAATATATATATATATATATATATATATCCAAAGTGTAACTTATTTTTCAGGACAACATAATAAGTGCGAGAACGCGAGAACTCTCAAAACATACATGCACGTCTTCAAGAATCGCAATTTGTGCACAAATGTTGTAAATAAACAAATATGTTTAAAAAAACATATTTGTTTTATAAGGAAATGTGATGAGAAATTAGAAATATTCAATTTTTTTCTTTGAAAGTGTGCATATTCAAAGAAAAATTTTGTAGTTCTAAATTTCTCATCAAATTCTTTTGAAAAAATATTTTTTTTTTTAAAAACATATTTGTTTTAATTTAGAACATATGTGTAAAAATACAATTATTGAAGGCGTGCATGTATGTTTTTGAGAGTTCTCGCGGTTCTCGCACTTAATTTGTTGCTGAAAATAAAGTCCCCCTATATCCTTATATAAGATATATAGTAAATATAGATATTATATATATATAGATATATATATATATATGATATTAAAATATAACGAGAAAATACGAACAATGATTAATTCAATCGACCAGTTCGATACCTGAACATGCATAACTGGCCAACACATAAAACACATATTCCACCAAAGCATATTCCCAAATCACGTCGCTACCTGCGACTATCCACAAATTTCTCAAGGGCAAACACGCACTACTATAGGCAAGCAGGGCCAATATAAATCAACCAATTATCGCAACCCCTGATATTTTACTTACACTCTTCTATGCATGATACACAATAAAAAGATATACTAATATACATAGTTCTAAAAGAGAATTAAGAAAAGTCCCCTAAGGAGATTTTCACTCTTAAAAATAGATATACATATAAATAGTATATAGTGTGAGGTTCTTTTCAAACAAAAGAATGTCGAACTGCATGAACCAATCAAACCATTAAATAAATTGATCATGGTTAAAAGTTTCAATGGCATAAAGGGAATAAAATACAACTTTATATATCATCTTGTAAATGGTGGAGGGTTAGTATAGTAAGTTGGTTCTAATTTTTTCACAAAACTGTCCCACTTTATCAGGATAATTGGTTTTTATATCAAATCATTAAAGTCAAAACCCGATTCCCTATCTCTCGAATCTCAGATCCAATCAACCAACCCTTATTTTTTTCAAATCCAATAGTTTTGTTTGCTGCTTGTTTGTTGAATTTTATATCAATCATACAAATCTCATGAACATACATGCATATCCGATCAATGTGTAAAGCCCATCATTATCGGTTGCGACCGGCTTCTTCTTTGGATCTGACAACTATTCTCGATTTCGTTCACTCGTGCGTTTTTAATGTTTTAGGTAATTTTTTATATCATTGTTAAAGGTTTTATCGATAATTAATAAAACCGTAAATTAATAAAACCGTAAACTAGAATGTTTAAAACAAGGGTGTTAACTGTGAAAAAGATGAGATTTTATAGTTTTAATTGCTAGATTGTTGGGTTGTGTAGTTGTAATTTATTGTTAGTTGAACTTTTAAGTTCTTTCAACCGAATATAGTGGCTTGAAAATGTTTGTGTTCTTAGTGAATTGAACCTGGTGTTTGTGTTTTTTGATTATATGGAATTGTAACTAGGTGAGAGATATACATGTAGGATGGCCGTGACATACAACACGAGCGAATATATTTTTCATTTTTTATAGGGTGAAATGTAAGAAAAGGCATTATTAAGTTCAAACCTTTTATAGTAGGATAGTGTTCTTTTTTATGTAAAGCTTTTTGTTTCACTTTGCAATTATCGTGCACATGGAGTATCACATCGTGTTTATTTGAGTGGTTGATGGAGTTGGCATAGACCATTCCTGTAAGTTTCCTTTAGTTTTTCACAAGGGTTCCAGTCAGGCCTCTAAACAGATAGAAATTAGGTTTCTATATCTACTATGAATCTTCATGAGTATGGTAGTGCAGATGATGTTTTTGGAATTGTGGCATATGTATATTTAGATTGCTTATATATGTTTTCAGTCTTTTTGTGTTTACGTCCATTTTATAGGAAAACGGTGAGATTTGTATGCCTTTATTTGAATCATGTGTTGGGTTTTATGCCTACATTTTATCTGGCCACCCTTTAATTTTTTCTTGTTTTAGTTTTGTAAAAGTCTCTTTGAGCGGTGACAAACTTATGATTTGGATTTATGTTTTTTTATCATAACTAGATACAATGGTTTCTATGCACATGTATACCAGGTTACCTCTTCGCATTATAGTGTATAACTGATCTTATATGTAGTGGGTTTTCAAGTGAACATGAGTAAATGTTTCTTAATTAGTTACTAGTGGTTATTATATTTATTGATCTTTAATTGTGACTCATGGGTTACTGTACAAATGTTGTTATAATATTAAAGAGTTGCACATGTATTTTTCTATATCAGTTCATATTTTAACGCATTCTAAAAAGAGGTAATCAAGGTTTAAGAAAATAGTCATTATAGTTTTAGTTTCAATTTTTGTAGTTCGTAGGTCTCTGTTTTAAACCCATCTCTAAAAAGGATTTGTCTACATTTTTGCGTGTCCGTAAGTATTTGTAAATGTATCAAAAAGATAATTGTAAATGTGCTAGAAGGTTTTGTGTACTATTGTGTTTCCTGGTACATATATGCTTCAGAAACCTCTATACAAGAATCAAGTTGCTGATAACAATCTTAGTTTAGTGCTTGGTAAGTTATAAATGCTTGTGTTATATTGTAATATGCTTGTTCTTTAACTTTAGTAATGTCTATAATGTGTCTCGTATCATTACGATAACATGACGACAACAAATGGTCCTGGGCAACTGAGGCATACGCCGCACTAAATTAGTCCCGATAACGGACAAAACAGAATGCACACGTGCTTTTGTCTCTTTCACATGCATTTAGCTTATGAACAAATTCTTATGCTTCCTTCATAATTAAGAGCAGCAAGTAGTATTATAGTTTTTCATATTATAATAAGATCTTAAATTCATCATGACGAAGGTTTTTACATTTAAGTAACTATGTTTGAAGATGTTTTTTTCTCTTGTCGTGTTTTTCATTTCTTGTATAATTTGAGCTTTCTACTTTGTGTCTTTGGTTCCAATATGCATGCTTGAGAAACCAACTCTTTTTATCTTTAATCTTTCAATTAAATGTATGAAGATATGATTTTGAAAATGTTTGTAGATTGTTTGTGATGGTGACGATATTCAAGATGGAAAATATCACAATGATGTTTGAATTAGATCGTATCAAACTCAGACGAGGAAGACGAGAGATATACATGTACATACATCAACAAATCATCTGATAGAGAGACTATGAGCGAGTAGACATGGGCACGCTTAATGACAATGCCCCCGACAAAGACTATGACCATGGATAAATGTCACACTTTAAGCTAATGCACCCGATAAAGACATGACGATGGATACATGTGCATGCTTTAAAAAATAAGGCAATAGCGAAATAATGTGCACACGCGTACATTAGTATCTAAATTTTATGTTATCTTAGATTTCACATGTTAATAGAATTTGCGGATTATACAATTTATTGTGTTAATAGAATTTGCGGATTTCACAATTTATTGTGTTAATAGAATTTGCGGATTACACAATTTATTCTGTACGTTTTGGTACAATACATAAACGAATACTATACAAAAACAAACTGATCCAAAAATATCTTTATAAAATATGTTTCTAAGCTAAAAGGCATAGGTACACGCTTTTTTGTACAAATAAATTCTTTATGTCAAAATTCTTTTTCCAAATACAGTCACAATAAAGTAGGTATTATCAAGTGCAAAAATTAAAAATAAAATAAAATATTAAATCAATAAATACGAATGTCAAAAAGTCTCCAAAGAATTATTCCAAAAATATACCAAATTTATAATTTAACTAGTTTTACCCCTATGAATTTAATTAAAAAGTATTAAAAATGAAAAGAGAGTGAAGCTGATCCAGATTCTGGATTCTCGCAGTTCTCGACATTCATTTGTTTCGAAAAGACTCACCCTAATATAGAATATATATATATATATATATATATATATATATATAGAATATTAATTCGTATATTCCACCGGGAAGTAGGATCACCCTCTTTCCCCAACGACTTGTGAAATTAAACCACGTTTTAGCTCGGATTATGATTTGAATGAGAGAAATGATATTTTTGATTATCTATAACTACTAAATAAAATCTATAATTAAAATAAACAATTAAAAGCAATTAAACACTTAAACTAATTAACGGGAGCAACTAAAAGCGACAAATAAGCAAATACACTAAAATTAACTCCTAAAAATGTAAACTAAATTTCTAAACCTAAAATAGGACAAAAGAAAATTTTAAGAAAAAGAAAAACATTTTTTTTATTATTTTTGAATTTATTATGAATTAAAAACTATTTTAATCTATAAATCCCCTAAAAAAGCAATTAAGTTTCAAAAAATCTTAGAAAAATGATTTTAAACTTAGAAAAGTCAAAAATATTATGAAAACTATTTTTAAAATTAAAATCCTATTTTTAAACTTAAAATTAAAATCTCAAAAATGAAAATTAAAATCTAAAAGGTGTAAAAATGATTTTACTGAATGTAAACCTAAAGCATTTTTTTATAAAACTAAAAACTATTTTTTTTGAAATTTTCTGAAACTTTTTTCGTATTTTTATGAATTTCTAAAATTAAAGCTGTTCGAAAATCTAAAAAACCAAACTAATTAATGAAAAATTTGAAAAATTCAGGAAAATCTATGATGCAACAAAGATCACAGAAAAATAAAAAAAAACTCCCAGCTTAACAAAAAAGCCGAAAAAGCTTTATAAGCTACGACTTATATATAAAAAGCTTAAAGAGGAAAATGACTATAAGTATTAATTGGGGGAAACAAATTACTGGATGAAGCATTGAAGCAAAGTTAACACCGTTGGGTCCTTTGAGGGAGAGGTCGAGGGTTTCTAGTATGGCAACACACCACTTTTTGTGCAATTTTTTTATTTTTCTTTTATAAAAAACTAATTGATTGTAACTGAAAGAAGCAACTTGTAGACACTTTTTATTAAAAACAATATTAACTAAACTTACTAATAAGCTCTAAACCAGCTTAACAAAAAGCTGTTACATAACTAAGCTTGAGCTCATTTTTTCTTACTTTCTACTAAAGGCATGCACAATGCTTAATATAAGCATATTTTGAAAACAAAAGTAGTTCTAAGAAGCTACTGATGTGCAAAGCTAGGAGTGATAAGCTACTTAGGCTACAAACACTTGATCCTAGCTGAAACTTAAGATCAAAAGAGCAAACTCAGGATGAAACTCAATAAACACAAAATCCAATTAAGCTGAAAGACTCATTAAGCTAAACTAAACTTTAAGCTCTTAAAAACTTATCTATCTACTTATTAACTACTAACTTAGAACATAAAATCAAACACCTTAAGCTAAAAATCAAAATTTAAAAAAGCTAATTAATAACCTACTATTTTTGGCTTATTGAGTTTTTTATTATGACTTTAAAAGTAAATGTACTAAGCAAATAATCTTAAAAAATGAAAATAAGACTCAAATTATATGAAGCTAAGTAAAAATTATAAGCTACTCTGAAAATGAGACACTAAAAACCCAAACCAATTTTTTAAAAAGAAGCTTAAAGAATCAAGCAGCCTCTAACTGCAGTTGAGAACTGCTGATCTAATGGCTAGGTGCAAAAAAATATATTCTGCAGGTACCAAGAAGGTAATCCGTCACTATGATGCTTTACTTTGGTGACAAATAACACAACTCAAACAAGGACTTAAACTTACATAAGCTTGGATCCAATTTAGCAAGCAAAACTTAAGCTACAAATTCCCCTGGTGCTGAAACAACTAGATTAAGCCCTAACTTTTTAATTTTTGAAAACTAACTTTTAAAAACTCTTTTCCTATTGGTTATAAGAGAAATTTAAGCTGACTCAAATAATTTGCACAAAAACCTTTGACTTTTGAGTCAAAACAGCTAATGCCAACACTCCTTAAGGAATTGACAGTATTTTATTTGAGCTAAGGATTTTGAAAACTACTTAACAAGTCTTAAGTACCTATGAAATCGAGCTTATAACTAACTTAATTAACATAAATCCACAACTGAATAAGCTAAATTCTAAGATCTACACTATAAACTACTTATTTTTTATAGATTTTAAGACAAAAATGGAAACTACTATGATCAATACTATGCTTAACTAAAAACAGATAATTAAAGATGCAAAATAAGATTAAGCTAAACTCAAATACAACTAATGAATCAAATAAGCACAAATGATAAACTAATAAGCAGAATAAGCAAAATTTATGTTAGAATCTAAGAACATAAAAGTAAAAGAGAGACTGACTTGACCCGTAGCTTATCAAAGGCATAACTGGCTCTAAGCTTATCTACTACCAGGCTTATCATAGATAAGCCAGTAATAGTCCATGAGAGCTCTTCCAAAGCTAGCTCTCCTTCCATAGCTTATTTATCCAAAAGCAAAGGTAAATAGGATTAACTGATTTTATGATTTAAATATTTATTAAGACTGAATTAAACAAGCTCAATCACTAGCTTATAGACTAGTGAGAGCTGAAAATGAGCTTATGAGGGCTTGTGACATAGTAGCTTAAAGGTTGAAAAGGGAAAATGAGAGCTTATGAGTAAAATTCAAAAGAGCTTATGACAAAATAGAACATTAAAAAAAGGAAAAATATTTCATTAATTAAACTTGATTACATTACTTAAAAAGGGAAATTACAAAAGCTGAGAGTAAAATTACATAAGCTAAAAAGGAAATTTTAAGCTACACTAAAAAGCTACTCACTACTCTTCTGGGTGTGTGTGAGGTGAGGTCCTTTTATAGTTGCTGAGAGAAGATTCTAGGCCCTTGCTTGCATCACTAATCCTGCCATTCAATTTTTCTAATCATTGGATCATGATTTAGAGCCCTTGGATCATGATCTTTTTCCCACGGATTGCCAAGCTGTCATTCCTTGATGTGACAACTTGTGCTTGTTTTGTGAGTAAAAATAGAGTAAAACCCACCTCTCCTTGTGCTTTCTTCATAGCCACGTGGCCTTCTAGCTTGAGTGATCCAATGAGAGCTCTTGATTTGACTTATCTCACCCTGCTAACTTGATGTAGACCACTTGGATTGTCGTTTGTACCCTTTAATTTTGAGAAGCCCTTTGTTTTGACTGCTAGGTGAAACGAAAGAGATTATGAATAGTAACCATGGTTTTGGCGCCTATTTTAACTGAAAAGTGTTAATTCGTTTTAAAGTTTGGGCTTATTGCACTTTTGGTCCCTCTGGTTATTTAGCACAAGTGTAGTGTAAAATGAGTTATAGGAATGACAGAAATGGTCCTTGTGGTTATATGAAAAGGGAATGGGCTAGGGTAATGGGCTTTAGGGTTTGGGCTTTTGGATCCAGGTAAGGTTTTGAAGGTTTAAGGCCCATTTAAGGGTAGGACAATTATGTAACCTTTTGGAAAGTTGAGGGACGTAAATATAATTGTGGTTTTTTGGCTTTTTATGTTGACTTTGTTGACTGAGAATTACCAAGAGTTGACCACAACTTGACTTTTATGACTTTCCTGCTTTTGGCTTTTGCATCATCTGGCTCTTTTGTGCTCTTCCGTTCCTCGTGTCGCGTATATCCTGTTTTTTGATGGTTTTTCTTTGTATTTTTGGATATATCCGTACAGTGCTCAACACCAAAACACAAAACAAGTATATTTTGCCAATTTTTTTTTTAGTCTGTTTTGGGTCATTTAGGGTCATTTTTGGTGTTAACGGATATGTGTATTTTACACTTATCAAAATTCTCCAAACTAAACGATTGCGTGTCCTCACGCAATATTACATGCCTTATAACCAAATACCTCGAAACTTCCCCAAACTAAACCTTTGAAAAGTAGCAAAGATTTTTGTTGAGAGAGCTAAGAGATCACAAGTTATAAAACACCCGATTTCCCATTTTCAAAGATTTTTTTATTTTTTTATGATTTTTTAATAATTAACTTCCTAACTACAACTATATTCTTGTGTTGACATAAATGTATTGTTTTCATTACCTTGTGGTAACTTTAAGGATTATAGAACAAAAAGCACAATTAAGTGTCTAAAAGATAACTTCATCATTCCCGATTTTTCACCTTTCCCATGCTAAGCTTAAAAAAAATCACCGTTAAGTACGAGCTAAGATGCTAAGACTACTTATAATTACAACTTGTGAATTTCTCTTCCTGACATAAATCATATATAAAAGTGTGTGTGCTCAAATTAATTTAAACCATTAAATCCACATATTTAGATAGTTAAAATCCGACCAAGCTTTATACATGGGCCTTTTGGGCTAATATGTTAATCACTTAGTAAGATCACAACTCAAAGCAAACAAAAACCTCCTTAGCTAAGACATCGTTGGTTCACTTGTCCCATTAATGACTTTCTTCTCTAGCAACCCACCGTCATCGGAAAATGCTAAGGGCTTGTGACACCGCCATCCGGAGAACAATAATCGAGACCAATGAAACTCCGATGAAAAAGCCTTGTAGACTTTTGCAAACTTTAGATTCAAAAATTACCTTGTTTTAGAAAAGGGGAAACTTTTACTTTTGATTTTCTAACTTGCAACATTATGTATTACATTACATTATTAAGGCTAGAAATGGTATCACTTTCGTTCCACACACATCGCCACGTCCTCTGACAAGAGCTCGTGTACTTTTATATACCAACCCTAAATCTTCAGCCTCCATTCTTTCTTTCGATGTCACAGCGGGGGAGCGAACCGAAAAATACCCAGGATACTTTATTGCGATGGAGTTTGTATATTAATTATTAACATTTAAGGATTTATAACTTGCATCCTTCAACTACATCATTTTTTTATGAAACTTACTAATAACACATTATTTTTGCAAATAGAAGAATTTCTTTTTAGAAAACCAAAGTATAAACTTGAACTAAAATTCTTATTTACGCAACGATGTTGACTTCATCTTCGATAAAGCTTTTTTCTCCTAAATAATGTTGAATAACTTTTAAGAGTAAAACTCTAATTTGTAAAAATTAAAGAGAACACGTATAATTAATCATTTTAAGAACTCCGGGGAAGAAAAACCACAAGTTCTTAGAAGCCATTAAATTTCCTAATAAACTATTTTTAGCCATCCTAATTCGTAATCAACACTATCATCTCTTATCTTATGCAATTTAAAATCTCTAATAAAGAAAATTCCAAATACTTAGCCTATAATATAAAATCCAACTCGGCATATTTAAAATCTACTTGAGATTAGCACAAGTCTTCATTTACTAATGATTTTAAGTCTAGCATGTTTAAAGTCTACATGAGACTAGCACAAACTATCATCATTAATTGTTAAGGGAGAAAGCTAGAACTCTACACGTTCGATTGGGTCAAAAATTACTTCTTATTCTTACCAACAGAAAACCTACATTCGTGTTTTAACACGTTTTTTTATATTTTTTTTTACAAATAAGATCTTAAAAATTTAAATTTTTTTGCTATTTTTGTGGGAAAACGGGTACGTGAGAACAAAACAATAAGCAGGTAACATCAAATCGATAGATTCCCTCCCCAAACTAAAATGAAACATTGTCCTCAATGTTTAAGGCCGGGTTCTACGAAAATCTAAGCCGTTTATGAATTATGCAAAGATAAACGTGAATCGATAATGATGAAAGGATATCAGATCTCCCCAAACTAATTTCAAACAAAGGATGAGAAGCTCGAGTGAAACAGAATACAACACCGGACACGAGAGTCTTCAGAAATTGTTGGGTTAATCCTGCAAAAATGCACAAGTACAAACAACAAGAAACGAGAAACCGGAAGAGTACAAGCCTCAACACATCACAACACATTTAGAAATAGAAAAGGATAGGCATGGGGTGAACTCCCACGAAGCGCTTGTGTTTGTTTCACCGCGAGTCCGCAAGCTCCGACGCGGTCCCCTGAATTAATTCGTGCTTAGGAGAGCAAAATGGAAAACTTTCATTGAACATGCCACTGGCTTAAAAAATGAAATGTGACGATGCCGGGGTCAAAAACAAAATTCTCACTCCTAAAGGAGAAAATTAAAGGTGATTCCTCGGTGTAAGTAAAATATGGAAGAAAAGTCCAAATGATCAAATGTGAATGAATTGACATCTTAATATTTAGAGGTAACGTCTTCTGCTTTAGTATAGATCTTCATTTAAGCACAGCATTTCTTCATAACCAATTGGGCTCAAATTCAAAAATCAACCGTGGTCTGCGGAGGCAGAAGGAATGATGGTTCTTTGAAAACTAAAAGAGTCCCAGAGAGGAAAAGTTCTCTTTTAAATCTCTCCAATGTACCAGATTTTTATCATGAATAGCAGATAAACTAGTATACCTGGTTGTGAATACTTGTTCCTCGTTTTTCCAGAGAATTCATGGTAATATTAAGCCGACAACTCCGCAGTGAAAGGCGAGTCGGAATCTAACAAAGGAGGTGGTAAAAATACTTGAGTTGTGAATCAAGTGCAACGGTTAAGGTCCTTCGTAAATCCTTTGGTTTGGAAAAATGATCATTAAAATCAATGTGGAATTATCAAAAGTGATTCTAATTGGCATGACAATGGTCATTGATGTGGAACAGCAACTTGAAACCTTCGTCTTCTTTTTCCTGATTTCTTCAACGTCTTGAGACGATGTAAGTAAGTTGCCAAGAGACAAATTATCTTTTTCCTAATCGAATTTCGTTTCATTATTTTCCATACAAATCGGACCAACGAGAAAAACATCGGTGTCTTCCATGAACAAACCTTTTCTCCGGTGAGAGTAAGGGAAGTAGGATTGCTACTTGAAACTTCAAGGGTGGGAGGGAGGGTAAGATTAATTCCCGGTGGAATTAAATCTTTTTCTTCAATTTCTTCCAAAATCAATTCACTTTCTTCCGGTGAAGTAAGTGTGGGGAAAGAAAAAGACTTAATCTCGACATCCTTATCCTTCTCTTCAAAAAGAGGATTCACGTTGCTAGAGTTGAAAATATTATCGAATTCAAAAAGAGGATTTGAGTAAACTTGAAAATTTTCTTCATGCAAGTCCTTTTTAAGAGTCGAATCATCATTACCCGGTGGTAACGAATCAAGAGGAGCAAGTTCATCGGCGAACTTCTCAAAATTATCACTAGTCTTAATCAGAGAAGAACTAGGAGGAAGAATATTAATGGTACTGCCACTAAACGGATCGGCTTTCAAAAAATCAATGACAGAAGTGGCGTGAACAAAATTTTTATCCTTGTTTTTCTCAGATTTATCAGCATAGTAAACAAGTTCTTCTTTTCCTACTCTTAAAGTAAAAGTTTCTTCATACAAATCAATGAGAGCTTTCGCGGTGCAAAGAAAAGGTCTTCCTAAAATAATAGGCACTCTCGGGTCGGGTTCAAAATTAACCACTACAAAATCCGCAAGAAAAGTAAAACCATCAACT
>BQNB010060706.1:0-36814 GCA_026074375.1 Tanacetum coccineum
GTGCAGAAAGTTCATTTTCCATTTTTCAAAGCTTTTTATTTAATTCATTTATCTTTAGAGTATAAGCATTAAATGACTTTTTAGATGTGACTTTTTTTTCAGTGAGTAAACCATAAGCTTTTACACATTCAAATTCATCATCTTTCACACATTGCATATTTTGGTACCTATCAAGCTCATTTGCTAAGGGCGTGTTTGCTGTGTTTAGATCTTTATTTTTTTTTTCATCAATTTCAAGTTTCAAATTAGCAATTAATGAAGCAAGCAAAGCACGTTATTTTACTTTTGTAGTGTCCTGGTCAGCCTCTCGTTCATCATTATACATATATGATGAATCAGGACTGATATTTCTATCATCCTTTTCCATTACATATGTGTCATTGATGGATTCAGGTTGCTCATGATGTTGTTTTTCATGGGCAAACACATTATAGTTATCATCAGTGTTATGTACCTTTTTCAATGACTCAGTATCAAAGATAGGACCAGAGTTGTCAACATCATCTGAAATGACCTCTTGAATATTTTCCATGTACATATAGTGTGCATCTAATTCTTGATTTTCAGGTTCATCATCTTTGTCATCTTGCCAATCAATTTGTTTTGCACTCAGTTGAATCCCAGCTTCCTCTTGCTTACACAACAACATCTTTTCCTTATGATAAGCTGAATCCCTTACCCGATTTGCTTTCTTGCATTCCCTTACTACATGCCCAAATTCTTTGCAGTTGAAACACTGAATCCCAGTCTGCTGCACTACCTGAGTCCCTACATTATCCCTAGTCCCAGCAACATTAACTTCCCTCTCATTCTCATATTGCCCAGTCTGTCTTTCATACCTAGTTCTTCTGTCAGATTTTAGAGTATCATTAATGTTCTTGTTTCTGGTGTTTGATGACGTTCTGAGGTTGTTGGTGGTAGGTTTGTAGATTTTCTTGAAGGACAGTGATATTAAGCCATGAGTTTTTCAATTTCCTTATCCCTTGGAGTTACATCTTCATCACTGACTGCTTCAGGTTCTGAGTCAGGTAAAAGAGTATTGGCAATCTCTTTTCCTTTGTTTTTGATAGCAGTTTGTGATTTGGTTGATGAACTTTGAGTGTAGTGGGTGGGTTTTGTTTGAGGATGATAAACTGGTTGTTGAGTAGCAGCAACTAGTGCAAGTGGGTTAGCAGTTCTTGCTAATCTTTCAACTCTTATATCATTCACTTCATTCTAGTGTTGCTTCAGGATGTCATAGAGATTGTGATAAGAGACAGTCTTCAAGTCTTGGTTCTGCTTAACAATAGTCACAAACCTTTGTCATTCTGGTTTAAGTTAAAGTAAGAACTAAACATTCACTTGATGATTGGTGACCTGGCATTTGTTTCTGATAAGCTTGTTCATCATTTTGTAGAACCTTGAATAATACGAATCAAGTGTTTCACCATCCTGTGATGTGAATTTCCCAAATTCCCAATACAAATTTGTTTCAAGATCTTGTACATTGATTGTCTCGCCTTGTTTCAGCCTTTCAATTACTTTCTACGTTTCCATTGCATTAGGACAAGCATCAACTGTAGAGTAGATATCATTATCAATCCCAGTAAGAATGATCTGAACAACTTCTGCTTCTGCATCAATCTTTTTCTTAATCTCCTCTAAAACTGTTGCATAGGTCTCCATTACTCTTGATGGCCGTGTTGGTGGAGCACCATCAATACCAGGTGTATCCGGATTTGCAATAAATTGGTATTTGTATGGTTCAATCTCAAGACAATAATGAATGAGTTCACGATTTGGTTTAGTATCAATGTATCTTTGATTCAGGATTTCCATTGAACATAGTTACCAGGTGCTAACATTAGAGGACGATCTTTGCCACCGGCTTCCATGATCGCATTGTGAAGAGCACTTGAAGTGTTTGTTTGTATATTGTTGTTAGACATTTTTAACGTTTGTTGTGAAAGGATTATGAATCTTAAGAAGATAAAGTTGTATTGTGAGTGACAGTTGTGTTTGAAAATTAATGTATATCACTTAAGTTTGGGTTTAACTTTCTGAAAGTTCAAATTATAAACCACAATATTACGAAACAGCAGTTACCGAAAGTACTTTTCCGAAACCCTTCTGAAATCATGATGATCGAATTACGGTTGGGAGAATTACTCAAAACACCACTTTTTAACATATTTTATCTAAGATCTTTATGAAACTTAGTAGTAGACACACTAAAATTTCATAAAAATAGAAACTTTATGAATCCTGCACATTCAAAAAAGATTTTTTGATCGAGTTTTTAAGAAGGTTTCGTACGAAAGAAATAAGCTAAAATAAGCTAAAACAACATTTAAGTTCCTGGCGTTTTGATTAACACTTATTCTAAGCATACTTTTAAGATATAAAACATAGATTTTAACACTAATAAGTAAGAAAATGATGATTTAAATTTTCCGAAAGCGATGTTTTTCCAAAACGCGTAACCTTTTTCGAATAAAACTTGATATTTACCCACAAAACACAACTAAATTTTTCCTTGGCGATTGATACCACATGTTGTTACTACTAATTATAGTCCATAACACAACAACCTATATACGAAACAAAAATAAGAATATAGATAGAAATAGATAGAGAGATACCAAAGCTAGAGAGAAAGAAATAGTGGAAGGATGTTATAACTTATAAGAGAAGAAAAACAACCAACACCCTCTCCACATGAGGAGAGGGGTATTTATAGTAACCTTAAACCCTAGAGGTGCCTAAGGTTTATCACATGGGCTGGGCTTGGCTTATGTTGGGCTTAAGGCCCGAAACATAGACAATATTAGTTTAAAGTCCAAGCCCGTAAAACTCAACTAGCCTATTACAAACTAAGACCGACACTGACTTAAATAACCGAATACATTCTTGTTTGACTTTATTATTTCTAAGGCTAACATCAAACCACTCTTAAGGTGCTCATAAATACGACTAAAGTTCCAAACTCAAATTTGTACCACTAATCTTACAAAAATCATTTAAAATGCTAAAAAAATCATCCATTGTGTGGACAACTCCAAAATTACACTTAAGTCGTTATACTAATAGGAAATGAAAAGAAATTTTCAAAAAGATTACTTTAAAGTGTTCATTTAATTCACATAAGTCGACTAAAAATTCTACTCAAAATAGTGTTTTGTTTTAACAAGTTTTGTATCAAAATCAATATACTACAATCATATTTAAGTGACATGAAATGATATAAATGATGTATAAATTATGAAAAGATGAGAATGAGAATGCTTACAACTATGATGATGATATGGAGCTCAAATGATACTAACTAACCCAAACTACTTAACCAAAACCCTAGATTATAAACCTTTACCCAAGTCTTCAATCAAAAACCCTTAGAACAATATTGAAAACTCTTAGGAGTGTGTGTTTATGCCGTGTGAAATGAGAGGAGAAGAAGAGAGATTTTGAGCTTTTTTGTGTGAGAAATGAGAGCTAGGAGAGTGCTTATATAGAAACAAAAGTGGAAATTAGAAAGGGTATCAAAGGGTGTCAGGAGTTGTGTGCACAATAGGAGTAAAAATGACAAAATTTCTTGTCTTATGGTGGTGTGGGTGTGCCGAGTTAGGGGAGGGATTAGGGGGTGGATGGGTCATGGTGAAGGCTAGGTAACAAAAGGAGGTACAAGGTTAGTTATGCTAGTGGACATAAGAGGTACAAGGTAGGAAAGGGTGACACATGGTGGTGGAAGAGGTAGGGGACGACATGGGGTAGAGAGAGATGGAGGGGGGGAGGGGTTTATGGTTTTTCAAAATTTGAATAGTTTTGTATATATACTAGTGTTAATGCAAAGGTGGTGGTTAATGCATGCATGCATGGGACATAATGCAAAGTTTAAGTGATTTACGTAAAGCTCGTAAAATCAAATGCAAATGACTTATGAAACATGCTTATGATGGTCATAACATACTTTTTGTTAATACAAATAATGTCTAAAAACGTTATTTATATTTTTTGATTCTTCTACGTTTTGAAGATGACAAAATTTAAAAACGTCTACAATATAAATAAACGTTTACATGTTATTAATCGTAAACTTCCATTTCGATGTAAATCACTTAAGCTATGTATAAACAAATCATTAAACATGATTAGTGATTAAGAAAATAATTTTTCTTAAACATTACATTTCTATGAAAGTATTTTTACAAAAATAAAAATATAAAAAATATTTTTATTTATTAAAGAAATGTTTTATTTAATTATAAAAATTTAAATATGGTTTTTCCCTCAAAATAGAAGCTTCTACGCCAGATTTAACCTTCTCCATTAAAAGAAAAAAATGAGAGCGTCTACCTAACGGGGGGGGGGCAGAAAGGCAGGATGGCCCCCAGATACATTTGGGACTGTCAGGACCGTCTCTAGGAGACGTTACCATTTCCTAGCTATAAATATAGCACTATTCCTTGCAGTTTTTTAGACTTCTTTGTACATATTTTTCAGTTTCCTTTCTCTCACTAAAATCTTCTTTCTCTCTCTAAATTTTTTTATCACTAACTATGTTTAATCTTGTTTCAAGTGATCCAATCTCTTCTTCTTCTTCCCTCTATTAAGTGAAAGAGAAGAACACTCGTATTCGCCAAGAAACAAAGTGTTATAGTGTCACACCCCGCTAAGGCGGAATCGTTAGGAATGATCAATAGGCATCATCACAACACAAGGCGTCAAAATAGAGAAAACTAAAAATGACATTTATTAAACTCTAAAATCAAAGCGTGTTATGACAACGCCTAAAAGAAAAATCCAACATATAATCCATGAAGAACAAAACATGACAAGTTTAATTGATAACTAAAACAGATAAATCATAGACTCCGCATGCAAGCCTATGATCCAACTAACTCCTCTTCCTAACTCTTCACACGTTTTGCTCACTTGAAAATGATGCTTAAAATGTCAACATAATTGTTGGTGAGAGTTACAGGTTTAAGACACACATATGACACCGCGATCAACAAAAACAACATTTACGAACATATATGCATGGCTATCTATCACAAACCAAAATTTACAATTATCTAGGGTGGATCGTACCCCTCCGTCCCACAATTATCTCCGCGCAAGAGTAAATATCTCCGCGTAAGACTAACCCACTTGACTAGCTAAGTCCGTTTAGGTTCACACTAGGCCATGCCATTCTCACATGCACATGCCTTACGACAATTCATAACACATAGCAATAGCACATAGCAATCATATAGTTCGACACTTAAAAACACATATCACGGTTCATAATTCAAAAATAGTTTTGCATCATTTCCATCCTAAAATAAGTGAAAAAGTAGGACTGTAAAACTCACCTCGATGCAAAGCAAATCCAAACTCTTCAATTAACCTTGCAAAGAATCTATACAAAATAACACACATATGTTACCATCGATTAGGTCACACACCCAAGTCGAAGTAACAATCACAACGATGGATAATCTATATCCTATCTTAATTCAACTTTCTATATACTCCTCATACTTGCTAACCTCAAATTACATCACAAAACTTACTTCTCAACTTTCTGCATTTTATCCCGTTTTTATAGTCACAAGATGACTCTAAATAAAATACTTAAACACCTAATTATTGCTTTTCCTTACATCCCATAGCTCCCTAATGAGTTGTGAGCTTCTATGATTTAAAAAAAATAATAATGAGTCTAACTATTTTATAAAAATTCAACATCATAAAGTGTCCATAATATGACCTGATTCGACTTTAAAAAAGTTTAGCTTGAGCAAACCCATTTAAACACTTAGGAAAATTCTACAAAAATTCCAAAAAATCATAAACATCATGAACATGCTACAGTAGCAAGACCATCAATTAAAAAGACGTTTTGATATGGTTTTTGACCTTACAAACACAACTCAGAATCTGCCCTGAAAACTCAGCTTTGACAACGAATCTTGTTTGATTAATTTAACTAACTTCCACTTACTTTTAATTCATGAAACCTATGGGGTTGGAAAGTAGACTCTCTGTAGATAATTTTAGGCTCAAGAAAATCAATAAAAGCTATCTTTATGACCGAGATATGGCTCTCGCCAGATGACCTAAAATTCTGCCCAGCCCTAATCATTCACATCTAAACCCTAAAAACAATTTTTTAATGTTTAAAACCTATTAAATAAATTATTAATTACAGAACTTAATCATAAATATAAAACCCTAATCAATCCTTAATGATTGTTACATGATTAAAACTAAATTGAATTAAAAAAGGTTTAAGAAATCGATACCTTAAAGCTTAGAAATCAAAACCCTAAATTTTTTTGGGGTTTCCCTTGCTCTTGTGTTGTTCATCCGGTCAAAGAGAGAGAGAGAGAGAGAGAGAGAGAGAGAGAGAGATTAAAGTGATTTTTGTTTAGGTTATGATTTGTATTTATAGTGCTTAAGAGATAATTACCAAAATTAGAGTTGTTGTCAAATTGGGATTCCTTTTTTTTCCTTCTCCCTTTGTTCGGCCGGCCCAACACACACACCCTTTTTTTTTTATTATTTACACAAAAAACCCCTTTAATTTAGTTAATTTTTATAAAAACCTTTACTTATTTTGCTAAACCTTGAACTTTCTAACTAGTTTTCTAACTAACCTTCATTTCTAACTTCTTCTAAAAATAGCAAGTATTCTAAAATCTATAAAATACTACACTAATATACATAATATTAATTACATATACATAATACGTACACAGAATATTACATACACGACATTTGAAACTACGCAAAGCCTTCAAATGATTTCATTTCCACAAGTACCATCATTCACCACTCATGTACTTCCATCTCATACACATATAAAACACATAAAACACTTAATGACATACATAAACTGAATTATACAGGCTTCAACTAACCTGCTAAAATCTTAGTTGTCACAGTATCCCCTCCTTTAGGAAATCTCGTCCCGAGATTTAACCATTAGTCTCGACAATAGCATTCTCAAACAACTGGGGATACTTAGCCTTCATATGATCCTCACGTTCCCAGGTAAACTCTGGTCCACGTTTGGAATTTCATCGCACTTTCACAATAAGTATCTTACTACGCTTAAGAGTTTTGACCTCACGGTCCATAATCTCTAAAGGCTCTTCTATAAAACGTAAGGTCTTATCTACCTTAATCTCATCCAACGGCACATGCAAATTTGCATCAGCTAAACACTTCTTTAGATTTGACACATGAAACGTGCCATGCACACCACTCAATTCTTCAAGTAATCTCAACCTATATGCCACAGAACCAATCCTCTCGAGGATCTCTAAAGGTCCTACAAATCTTAGAGCTAACTTTCCTTTCTTTCCAAACCGCACTACACCTTTCCAAGGTGAGACTTTCAATATTACATGATCACCACCACTTTATCCGTCATTTCTTGCACCATCTCCGGTCCAATTAATCTGCTATCTCCTATCTCAGCCCACAATACAGGTGACCTACACTTCCTTCCATACACCGCCTCAAAAGGAGCACAACAAATGCTCGAATGATAGCTATTGTTATAGGAAAATTCAGCCAACGGCAAATGAATATTCCAACTTCCACCAAAATCAATCACACACGCTCTCAACATATCCTCTAATGTTTGTACTGTACGCTCGCTTTGTCCATCCGTCTGAGGATGATAAGCCGTACTCATATCTAAACGCGTTCCCAACGCTTTTTGCATCGTTTGCCAAAACCTTGACGTAAAACGTCCATCCTTATCAGAAATAATCAATGTTGGTACACCATGACGTGCAACAATCTCATCTATGTACAACCTTGCTAGCTTTCCATACTATAATCCTCTCGTATTTCCAAGAAATGTGCCGATTTGGTCAACCTATCAACTATGACCCTAATCGTATCACGACTACTACTTGACCTTGGAAACTTTGTTATAAAGTCCATAGCTATTTTCTCCCACTTCCACTCAGGTATCTCAGGTTGTTGCAATAAACCTGACGGTCTTTGATGTTCAGCCTTCACCTTTGCGCATGTCAAACACTTGCTAACATAAATAGCAATCTCCTTTTTCCTACCCGGCCACCAATACATGTCTCAAAGATCATAGTACATCTTGTCCGCTCTAGGATGCACAGAGTAACTCGTCTTATGAGCTTCGTCCATGATATTGGTTCTTACACCACTGGTATGTGTTTAATTACACATACCTTTTACCTTTAAAAACGAGCTAAAATAACAAAAAATGGACTTAAAATGCCAAATATACGCTTGTTTTGCTAATTGTGTTGTGCAGGAACGGATATTTAAGAAAAAGACGAAAAACGAAGCCAAAATGACAAAACCGGACTCGGAATGAAAAGCAGAAAAAAGACAAAGTTAAAGTCCAAGCCCAAGTGTAGAAAAGTCAACCCAAGTCAACCCCGAAGCCAAAAGTCAAGAAAAGTAAGTTTAGGGACTAAACTTGTAAATCCCTAAACTTATTTTAAAAGAAGAAAAGAGAAAAATGAAGAGAAGGGCCCAAACTGCCAAGTTGCCAAAGAGATACCCCAAGGGCCAAAACTGCCAAGGTCCCATTCTTATAACTAACAAGGACTTATGATGCAATTGCAAATATAACCCTTGGGGGGTTATATTGCCAAGTCCCCAAACCTGTTTAAAACACAAGGACCATGGGTGCAACATCCATTATCACCATGGAGGACCAATTTTGCCATTTCTCCAAACCCACACCCTGTCACCTCTAACCCTTTATAACATTTTTCCCGCCCTTTTCAAACCCCAACGAACTCACGGGTTCAATTCATTCCCTTTATCCTGCAAACCCAAACCACCCCATGGATAATCATCCCCCCTCCTCTCCACTATCTTTCCCACCAAAAGAGGAGCCTTGCCATGTTGGCAATCTCACTTTTTTCCATAACTTTTGCCGAATCAATGGCTGTGATCAACTTAAAGAAGCACAAGGACTATGGATGGCTTGGATTGAGACTTTGAAGTCTCTCACAGAAGAAACACACTTTGCAAGATTGAAGATTTAGGATTTATTATAAATAGGAGGCTATGTAAGCCGATTTATGTATGTAGTGTAGAACTCTTTATCTTTCTTAAATTTAAGTCATTTTTATGTTCCTTTCAGCTTATTTACAGCTTATTGCAAGTTTTTTGTAATCTTTTTGCAAGTTAATGAAGTGTTGAATTTTTAAGGTTTTATACCCATATTTGAATTTTATTGTTAAACGGCTTAAATCACCTTTATATATGTTAAATAAGCTTCTATAAGCTCTTATGGAAGTTTGATTAAGCTTATAAAGCTTAAACTCTCCATAGTTTAAAGTTTTATAAGTTTTTGTTTGGAAAAATCAAGAATAAGCCATTTGGAAGATAAGCTAAAGTTGGAAGAGCTTATTGGCTTATTCACTGGCTTATTTATAAGCCAGAGCTTGTAGGTAAAAGCCCTTGAGGGCTCAAGAAGTCCTTGTAAAAGCTTGGACAAAGGTTATTGAAATTTTCCCTTTTAAAGCCTTAATTTTTAGATTTTTATAGCTTATTCTATTTTAGCTGATTAGAGTGCTTATTTCTTGCTTATTATTGTTCACTTATGCTGTTTAGTGCTTATTTGTCAATTCTCTTTAAGAAGTGTGAGTTAAAACAGCCATTTAAGCCTTAAATCTTAAAAACAAGTCATTAAAGGAGTGTTTGGGTTAACACTAAAAACGGGTCAAACAGGGTTTTGGTATGGGTTGTGGTAATTAAAAAGCTCACACTTTTAATGGAACGGAGGGTGTTGTTAGGTTAAGGCGTTGGATAGAAAATGTTGAGCAAGTGTTTGAAACTTGCATGTGTGCTGAGAAGGATAAGGTTATCTTTGCTGCTCATGCTAGTCACTTTCGATGGGTGTGGTTAACATAGTGGAATGAGAACGTACACACTCTAGGGCTCGTCAATGCTAACCATATTCCATGGACTGAATTCAAGACGACGATGACTACGGAATACTGCCCAGCAACTGAAATCCAAAGGATGGAGCAAGAGCTCTGGACTTTGACTCTGAAGGGAGACGACATTGAGGCATACAATAATCGTTTCCATGAGTTGCCCTTGATGTGTCTTGAATTAGTGCCCACTGAAATGAAGAAGATTGAAAGGTACACTCGTGGGTTTCCTGAAAGAATCAAAGGAAACATCACTTCTTCAAAGCCTTCAACTCTACATGATGCCATCAACATGGCCCGTGAACTGGTTAAGCAAGTAGTCCAGGGTCGGGCTACCAGAATTGGTGAAAGCAATAAAAGGAAGTGGGAAGACCACCAAAGAAACAACAACAACAACCATAACAACAACAACCGAAACAACAACTATCACCAGCAACAAAATAGGAGGCAGGAAACTGCCAGGGCCTATGCTGCAGCCCCAATGGAGAATAGAGGTTATGCTAGAAATCTACCAAAGTGCAACCGTTGCAACTTTCACCATAGTGGGCGATGCCCTCTAAAGTGTTAGAAGTGACAAAGAACTGGTCATCTGGAGAAGGATTGTAGAGCTATACTTCTAGGTGCATGTAATGATTTCCTGCAGAATGCGCTAGTGTTATAGGTGTGGTGAGAAAGGACATCTTAAGAACAAGTGTCCTAAGGCAGGGAACCAGCATAATGAGGGAGCTCGTGCGAGAGCTTACGTGGTGGTTGAAAATCCACAGCAGAATCCAAATGTGGTCATTGGTACGTTCCTTCTTAATGATCATTACGCTTGTATCCTCTTTGATTCTAGTGCTGAGAAGAGTTTTGTATCTTCTGCGTTTACACCTTTTATTGATATTGCCCTAACCGCTTTAAATACAAGTTATGAAGTAGAGTTAGCAGATGGAAAGGTGGTTAGTACCAACACTGTTTTACGTAGTTGCACCTTAGTCTTGGTTAATCACGTGTTCAAAATTGACCTACTCCCGACCCGACTAGGAAGTTTTGATGTCATTGTTGGTATGGATTGGTTGTCATACCACCGAGCTGTCATAGATTGTTATGAAAAGATTGTCCGTATTCCTCTTCCGAATGGCGAGTTTCTTGAAGTCCAAGGCGAGAGGCCGAAAAAGAATCCTGGATCACTTGCGTGTATCAAGGCTGATGAAAAGAAGTTTGATGACATTCGAGTTGTCCGAGACTTCCCTAAGGTATTTCCGGATGAGTCTGTAGGTTTACCTCCTGTGTGATGAGATAGAATTTCCGCTATTTGATTCGATTAGGGTGCGTCGCCAGTTGTTAAATCGCCATACCGATTAGCTCCGTCAGAGATGCTAGAGTTGTCGAACCAACTAAAAGAGCTTCAAGAAAAGGGCTTCATTCGACCTAGTCACTCACCATGGGGAGCACCCGTGCTTTTTGTTAAGAAGAAAGATGGTGCGATGAGAATGTGTATTGACTACAGAGAATTAAATAAGTTGACTATAAAGAACCGCTATCCTCTTCCCAGAATTGACTACTTGTTTGATCAATTACAAGGTGCGTGTTGTTTCTCAAAGATAAATCTTTGCTCAGGATATCATCAGTTGAGAGTCCGAGAGGAAGATATACCGAAGACCGCGTTTAGAACCCGATATGGGCATTTTGAGTTCACAGTCATGCCATTTGGGCTGACAAACGCGCCAACAATATTTATGGACTTAATAAACCGTGTCTGCAAGCTTAGACAAATTCGTAATTGTGTTCATTGACGACATCTTAATCTACTCAAAGTCAGAAGAAGAGCATGAAGTCCACCTGAAGGCGATTCTAGACTTACTCAAGAAGGAGAAGTTGTATGCCAAATTTTCAAAGTGCGAATTTTGGTTACAGGTAGTCCAGTTCCTAGGACATGTGGTCAACCGTGATGATATCCACGTGGATCCTATCAAGGTTGAGTCGGTCAAGAACTGGAAGACCCTTGAATCGTCAACTGAAATTCGTTCATTCTTATGATTGGCGGGTTATTATCGGAGATTTATTAAGAATTTCTCCAAGATCGCCAAGCCCCTCACCCTGTTGACTCAAAAGAATAAGACATATGTGTGGGGCGATGAACAAGATGAAGCTTTCCGCATTCTAAAGGAGAAGCTATGCAATGCTCCAGTGTTAGCACTCCCCGATGGACCAGACGACTTTGTGGTCTATTGTGATGCATCGAAACAAGGTTTTGGGTGCGTGCTGATGCAGCGGGGCAAAGTGATAGCGTATGCGTCAAGACAGTTAAAGAAGCATGAGAAAAATTATACCACCCACGACCTGGAATTGGGTGTAGTGGTGTTCGCCCTTAAAATCTGGAGACATTATCTTTATGGGACAAAAAGTGTTATCTACACTGACCACAAGAGTCTCCAGTACATATTTGACCAGAAAGATTTGAATATGCGCCAAAGGCGGTGGATCGAGCTGCTCAGTGACTACGAATGTGAGATCAAATACCACCCGGGCAAGGCAAATGTGGTGGCAGATGCCTTGAGTAGAAAAGAAAGGCTCAAGCCAAGGCGAGTACGTGCTATGAGTATTACTATTCATTCTGGACTTAAGACTAAGATTTTGGAAGCACAGGGCGAAGCTTCCAAGGATCTCAAAGCTCCAGCTGAATGGCTAAGAGGATTAGAAAAACACTTTGAACGACGAGATGATGGTTGAATTTACTTCTTTGATCGTATCTGGATTCCATCAGTTGGTGGTGTAAGGAAACTGATTATGGATGAAGCTCATACTTCTAGATATTCAATACATCCGGGTGCGGATAAGATGTATCATGATCTGAGAGACTTGTATTGGTGGCCTGGTATGAAGAGAGACATTGCTGAGTACGTTAGCAAGTGTCTTACGTGCTCTAAGATTAAAGCCGAACATCAAAAACCCTCAGGATTACTTCAGCAACCAGAAATCCCTGAGTGGAAATGGGAGAAGATAACAATGGACTTAGTCACAAAGTTGCCTAGAAGCAGCAGTGGGTATGATGCGATTTGGGTCATTGTGGATAGATTGACCAAGTCGGCTCACTTCTTACCCATTCGTGAAGATTACAAAACGGAGAAGCTGGCAAGGATTTATATCAACGAAATCGTAGCAAGACATGGTGTGCCAGTGTCAATCATTTCAGACCGTGATGGTCGATTCGCGTCACACTTATGGCAAGCTCTTCAGGAAGCGTTGGGTACAAAACTACACATGAGTACGGCTTACCACCCTGAGACCGACGGTCAGAGTGAGCGTACTATTCAGACGTTGGAAGATATGCTTCGAGCTTGTGTTATGGATTTTGGTGGCAGTTGGGATGCTCATCTTCTATTGGTCGAGTTTTCTTATAATAACAGTTACCACACGAGTGTTAAGTGCGCGCCATTCGAGGCTCTGTACGGGCGGAAATGTAGATCCCCCGTGATATGGACTGAAGTTGGAGAAAGTCAGCTTATTGGACCAGAACTTGTACAAGAAACGACAGAAAAGATTTTTCAGATTAAGGAAAGGTTGAAAACGGCAAGGCGTCACTAGAAAGCTACGCTGATAAGAGTGCGTAAGCCTCTTGAATTTCATAGTTTGGAGACCGTCAGTGTTACTTAGTATTCTCCATAGAAGGGAAACTCGCCGCGGCCGCCCTCGAGAGAGAGAGGAGTGAGGGAGAGTGTAAGCTAGCACCACGATATAGCGGACCGTTCGAGATCGTTGGTGTTGTGTTGGAACGGTAGCTTATCGACTAAAGTTACCCAATGAGCTAAGTTGTGTCCACGACACATTTCATGTGTCGAACCTCAAGAAATGCTTGGCTGAGCCAGATGTTCAGGTGCCTTTGGATGAGATCGAGATTGATGAAAATCTGCGATTTGTCGAAGAGCCTATTGAGATCGTAGAACGAGATGTGAAAAAGCTAAAGCGAAGAAGAATCCCATTAGTCAAAGTTCGTTGGAACTCTCGGCAAGGAGCTGAGTATACCTGGGAACATGAAGACCAATTCCGGAAGAAATATCCGCATCTCTTCTCTGAAACCGTACCTCCTTCAGGTGTTGCAACCTGAGCCTTGAGGACAAGGCTCTTCTAACCGGAGGAGACTGTAACATTCCGTATTTTCAGGTCATTTACGACGTCATATATTTCACTAATTATTTTTTTTCTTTCTCGTACGTGTTTACTTTTAATTTTATTAGTTAAGTTAAATCGCGTAAGCTATAAATTATCAATTAGCGTAAACGGACACCAAACGAATTAAAGTTTTCGTCAAGCGAGCAATATATTATTTTTACGAAAGTAATAATCAACTTTTTATATTTTATTTTTATTGGTTACGTAAAATAATTACGTTTCGCAATTAACTACATTTAGGCATACCCGGAAGCACCAAAACTTTTCTACGCTTCAACAAATACCCACTTTTATACCCAATACATAAAAATTAACTCAAATACTATCATACATATACATAGGGCCGGTTATGGTTGTAGAAAAACACAAAGAGATATCAAACTTTGAAAAACATACTTCCTTAAGACCATGGGATGTTCCTTTCTTTTTTAGACAAAGACCAAAGACCTCCATGAAACCCTCATCTTGTTCTTTGACTAGTCCTTAGGATACTTAAGGCTTTTACTAGTGATAATACACACACACTTCTCATTTTAAAGGTGTAAAACACAAAAACTCCTCCTCCCCCCTCCTAGCTCACGGCAAACAACAAACCAACACCAAATCCTTACAAAATTTTACTTATCACAATCACACACATTCCTACTATATGTCTAAGATGTTCTTAGGTGTTTAGAAGGGTTGGTTTAAGCTTTACAAGAGTTAAGACAAGAAAGTTCAAGATATAAGTTCTTAAGAAAGTTAGGGTTTTCATCTCATATTTCAAGCCAAGGGTTTAAATCGCAAGGGTGTGATTTATTTCCTATTCACCACTCATCATTTCTAAGGTTATCTAAAACCCTAAACACTTCATAATTATCATTTTATGTGTATATTGGTTCTATATGGCAAAATCACCATTAGGATGTTTTTAAACATGTACAACATATTTTTACTTGTGATTATGATTTTGTACACTTATTCATATGTTATGTGGGTTTATATATCATGTAATAATAGAAATAAAAGTATGGTAGTATGTTGGTTTAAGTATAAAAAGTTCATGAATAAACTTGTAATAAAAAGCTTACTTAAGGAAAGTTATGATTTCATGTGATGTAAGGACTTGATGATCTTGGACAAAATATGGACAAATGGACTATATAATATATGATACTTATAATATAAAAGGTTATAAAGGACTTGTGGTAAATTATGTGGTTTAAAAAGTATATAAAACAAAGTTATATAAATAAACTCAAAAAGGTAAAAAGGGGTTGTTTTAGTCCGAATTTTTTAGCATGGATTTTATATTTTATAAAAATACTACGTCTCATGACGATACCGGGCATATAAGGAACTTGAAAAACTAATTCATAACGAAAAAGATACGTTGTTTACAAGATTTACGATAATAACCGGAGACAAAATAATTTTTATAAAAACTTGTTATAAAAATTATACAAACAGAAGGTTTGGTATTTTTATTAAATCACACATATTCTTAGGATTCCAAAACAATAAGAAACGTAATTTTTCAATTAAAAACGAGAAAGTTATGAATTACGCAAGATTATATACCTAAATGTATAAAAATACTTTTATAAAACCATTTTTATAAAAAGTTACAGTTCATGACAGAAACATTTATTTTTTTAAACCTCATAAATATATAGGACTTTCAATTACAAGAATGTGCTCAAAAGAAACGCTAAAAACGGAGCTATAACGAATAAGATACGCCATTTACTGGTTTTACGTTAATTAAAGTTATAAAAATAAGTTTATAACTGGTATGAACAGTAAAAATCACTGTTCATTAGAGGACTAAATTTTTGTAAACCTCATAAATAGATAGAACTTTCAATTACGAGATCGTGCTCGAAAGAATCGCTAAAAACGGAGCTATAACGAATAAAATACGCCATTTACGATAACTAAAACTATAAAAAAATAACTTTATAACTGGTGTGAACAGTAAAAATCACTGTTCATCAGAGGACTAAAAATATGAAAATGTCAAATTTTGATAACTCGTCTTAATACGGAAGCGTGGGCATAAGAAACGCAAGAAACGGACTTGAAACGTGAAAGTTATGTCATTTTTACCAAAGGTTTATTTTTAAACGTTTTAACTTTATAAATATGATTTCACAAAAACGATTAGATGATGATTAGCTATATAGAATGATATATGGTGATTAGCTATATTAATTTAGGTTGCATTCTGTCATTTCCGTGACGCGTTTTCTGTTGTATTGGATTATCAATAACTCAAGGTGAGTTCATAGCCCCATTTCTATCTACTTGTTTTATAAACTCTACGGGGTGAAATTACATGCTTGTTTTACTACGGACACAAGTGTTTTAAACTGTATGCTATCCAGATTATTGCCTGATTATTATTGCCTAAGTTACCACAGTGCCATCTAAGTCCCTACCATATCATGAACCGTCAATTGCTATTATAGTGAGTGCTAGTGTTGTGGATAGATCTATCGGGACTAACAATCCCCACCAGAATTTATGGTCCCAAGTTGATCATGGTGCATTTAACATTTAGAGAACTGTAGGTTAGACACCCTACCTATTTGGGGCAGACAGACAGTTAAGGCTTCGGGGTCATGAGCTTAGCGCAATAATACATGTTTTGGACTTCTGAATTTGTTTCATAATCTACCATTACCTAAATCTTGTGGTCCACTCTTTATTTGATAAACCTATGAATTCACTCAACCTTTGTGTTAACTTTTAGCATGTTTAATTTCAGGTCCTAAGGTATAAGCTTGGATGGGAGCCGTGATGGATATCAAAGAAGATGGATTCTGTGTTTATTTAAATTCGATGCAACTTTTATCTATAAAAACTTAAGTCACCTTTTGGTAGTATGAAGCTTTTGTTTAATTAAAAACGTATGTGGAAATGTTTATGACTTTTAAAACATATGGGACCTAATGTATGAACTCTGATATTTTGCTATGGCATCGAATGAAATCATATTTTGATTGTTGTACTTGACGTAGCACCCCGTTGTTTCCATTCCGCCGCATACCAGATTTTGGGGGTGTTACATCAAAGCAGTAAATACGAGTCAGATTTAGGTCAGATTACGAGGTATAAAACCCCCACTTAAAATTCTAATTTAGCTTAGCCCTTCTACAGGAGTTTAGTTATATGTGTCTATTAGAAATCTCCCAAAGGAGAGCTTCTGATTTGAAGTCTAAGTATGGTTTTTAGGTCAAAACCTTTTAGTGTGCAATCAGATCCGAATTGAGACTGTTTTGAAGTTTGATTTTCTTAGGAGTAATTGTGCATGTAAATGGATCTTGGGAATCATAAGGTAGTTAATATACTTATAAATGAACATAGGTGATTTTTGGTATGAATTATGGAGGTAAGTAAGTAGAGGTTTTGAGTACGTTAAGTCACGTTAAAATTCTGCAGTTTTGAACAAATTGTGACTAACTAGTGAAATTTGTTAATGAAGTGGTTAAAGTTAGGTATGGTGTCAGGGTGACCCATGAGGGCAATTAAATACCTTAGACATCCATCATATGATTGTTACATGTGCTTAAGCTTTTGGCTTAGTGGCGTGTAACACGAGTTATTTTGTTGTTTAGATTTGTGCTAGTTGTTTGTGAAGCTTTTTGTTGGAATCTTTTAGAAAGCTAAGCAAAGGTGATTTTCATAGCCCTTTTTCTCATGTTATTTTGGGGTGAGAATGATGCTTGTTGTCGTGTTAAAATGTTTTTTAAGCTTGTTGTAGTTATGTGTATTGGATCGTGGGCACGTTTTGTCCCGTTGTGTTGCGATATGATATGTTTGGTATTGTAGATCCCGATATGCAAAACGAGGTGCGACGGTGGTAAGACTACGTTAGCTAATATGAGGCCATGTAGCGCACATATGTAGTTGATATGATTGTGGATCGTGGGCACGTTCTGTCCCGTTGTTGTTATCTGTTGTCATGAATTATTTTGGTAATTGCAGCAGCTAATTTAAAGTTTATTTTGGATATTGTTGTATGTCGTAAACCTATGATTCTCGCTCAACTTTATGTTGACGTTTTAAGCATCATTTTCAGGTGAGCTTAATGGTGCTAAGATAGAGCGAAGTGGCTAGAAGAGACCGTAGGATGCTTGGAGTTTATTTATGCTTTCTGTTTGAATAAATACGTTTGCATGAATTGTTTGGATTATGTTTTTGCATGTCATTTATTGATGAGACCTCTTTCTCATTAATAAAGACACCATTAGGTTTTGGGTATTGTTATGACACTTTGTGTCTTTGCTTTACTTTAGTTTTCATTTTAGTATTCTCTATATAGACACCATGTGTTGTGATGATATCCATTCTTGTTTACGCCTCGCGTTTCCGCCTTTGCGGGGTGTGACAATCTATAACCTCATTTTACATCTCTATCTGATCCTTAGAATATATTATCCCAAAGTCTATCGTCTTCTACCACCATTCGATTCAGACCATGCCTAAAGATATGGAATGTCAAAAGAGCCAAATAAGATTTTAAGATTCAAGTATTTCCCTTTAAAGGAAGTAAACGCGAAAAATTCTTGGTTTGGTATGAATACATCACCCCAATTAAGAGATCAAGTTTGATGTAATCTTTATTAACACCCACACGGCTACACGTATAAGATTTTTATTAACTCTTGAAATACGCGCGTGTAAATGAACCAAATTGAAAAAAGAATCCGATCAACGAATAAAAATTGGTTGTTATTAGAAACACCAAATTTATATATCACCGGACTACTATATAGACTAAGCAATGAATATAATTATACAATTCATGGGTGTCTTAACTTGAAAATTCAAGCAACTAAAAACCTTCTACAATTTTGCATGCATGTGGCTTAACTTGTAGTTTACAAAGAAAGCAAAGAAGCATATAATGTGGACAAAGATTTGTCTCAAAATGTTGAAGATACCAAATCAGAAGTCAAACTTTAGGGTTAAAATGTCAATTACAGATGCTGCCAAGTTCTTCATGAGAATTTGTGTCCAACTTTTTTTCTTCATATGATGCTATTAAGATGAATCGCACTTTTAAAAATATACTAAATCAAATTTTGTGAAAGGAGGCACTTATAGTTATGGTGGCTAACATAATTATAAAGGCATCACACACATAGACTTGTGACCATTAAATTGCATTTATTTATTGTTTGAAATTGTAAGGTGGTAGTGTATATTATATATATTATTAGATCTGTGTATTCAGATAAAGATGAGGTATTGGGTTAAGAATTATTCTCTTACCCAATTGGATGTATAGTTTTTAAGTTAGTTGAAATTTATAGTAAGTTTCCCTTCTTATCTAGTAATTGCGGATAGCGGACCAGTATTGGCTATAAAGAGGATGTTTGTTATGCTCGGTTGTTGTGTTCGATTTCCTAAGTCTAAGCTTAGCATTCCCTTCATCGTACTTTGTTAGTAAGGATACCTGATTATTCCTATTCGACGTCTCGATGTATATGGTTGTTCGGAAATTGCTTTTTCGGATATCGCCGCATTCATTAGTTCTTTCATTTGCACAGATTACTCGTATGAGTATCAAAAGGTTTCTTTAAGCACTAATTGTTCCTAACATATTAGTGTGGATCATTACTCCCTTCTTTGTATATCCCTTGGTTTTCATAACCCGTTGGCGACGTGTTAGTACATCAATGCCTTATAGGTTTTCTCTGTTTGATCGTTATTCTTGTAGATAAGACCTTACGTTTTCTTTATGGGTACTAAATGTCTGCATGAGTTTTTCTTTCTGTACGAAGTTCGTTTGATTCTAATTTTGCGGTATATGTTCCAGGTATCTTTTCTTTCGTTTCAAACAATAAATTGTGTTAAGCGTCTGTACGGTGTTTTACGATCCCTTTTGGTATTATGGTGTCCTTTGTTTGAGTAACATATTTTATAATTGATGTCTAATTATAAAAAACTCTTTGAAAGTAAAATGTTAGAAGTTTAGAAAAACTATGTTTTTTAAATGATCTTTTTTTAAAAAGAATATGTTTAAATGATCTTAAACAAATAGGATATTGAAAATTTTTTAAGTGGTTATATATTTTATTTTTATATAAAAAGCTGTTTAAAAGTGATTTATAGTTGAGTAAGGTACGATACACCATTAGATAACCATCCCTCTAGATTTTTTATGACAATTAGAAAGAAGTTTACAAAGATTTACATTTTAAGACAATTTATTGTTATTTTAAAAATTGTTTTTACCTTAAAGTGACATTCTTAATTTAAATTGATTTTTATAAAAACATTATTAATTGGCTTTCGAGTAAAGTCGAAAAATAGTAATAAGAATTTCCGTCTTTCGTATTGATATGTTTTTATGAGTGTTCATTTTGTCATGGTACGATCTTTTGATTTTCTTTCGTTGCGTTTTCACTCGTGCATATACGTATCCTTTCTTTCAAAAGGCTTCTTATGTCATTTGATCCACATCTACTTTCATATGTGAATCACCTATATGCATTCTAGCCTTTGACTCATATTAGGTTTGTTAACCTATTCGATTGTTTCGTAACCCATGAGTTCGTTGATACCGTTGAGTCATGGAAGCTTTGATGTGCTTGTGGGAATGGACCAGTTGTCCAAGAGGAAGTTTGGGATAGTATGTCATAAGAAAGTGGTTAGGATACCGTTGGAAGGTAATGAGATACTTCGGGTTCATGGTGAACGTAATCAAGGAGTCGTGAAAACCTTAATGAACACTAAGGTAGGTGAATTGAAATTGAGTGGTATTTCCATTGTACGAGATTGTATTGACGTGTTTCCGGAAGACTTGTCAATGACCACCGCAATGACAAGTTGAGTTTCGCGTAGACTTAGTTTCAGGGAGCGACGCCAGTCGTGAAGTCTCCATATCGTCTAGCACCTTTGGAAATGCAAGAATTGTCTGAACAACTTCAAGAGTTGCAAAGGTATGAAGTTTCATACGACATATTCATTTTATTGTGGAGCGGAGCACCAGTGTTTGTTAGTTTAAGAAGAGGAGCATGGAGTTCATTTGAAGTTAGAGTTGGAATTACTGAGGAAGGAGAAGTTGTAGAGGGGGGGGGGGGGGTGGTGGGGCGAAGGTTACTAGTGGTAGGCATGAAGAATTAGAAGTTCCTACTACACCATCCGAGATATGAAGTATTCTTAGTATTTTTACAGGTTACTTACCTACATTTACAACGCAAACTTTTGAAGATTGTTAAACCCCTTACTTCCCGTAACTTAGAGGATTCAGAATTATGAGTAGCGCGGCATAACCGATGATAGAGGCGTTCTAGACTTTGAGTGAATGATTTGTGTGACCATCGAATAATCGAATGTAGTGGTTGATGGCGATGAGAAGAAATTGGAGAGTGAAACTAAAGAACGATTAAAGCAATGTCCATAGACATTCCAGTCAAGTGTTTAAGGACAAAGATATTGGCGCTACTCTAACAAGACGTCCCAAGGTAAGACAACACTTCCCAGCAAATAGGCTGCTGACGTGACCTGGACCAACAAATGTAAAAGAGGGTAGATGATGGTTAGTACTTTATATTAAATTTTGTCTATAAGATATTGAGTTATGAAATTCGCTACCATCTAGGTATAGGGCAAATGTTGATTACTGATGCGTTAATAGGGAAGGAACGAGTGAGAAACCTACATCGTGTTCGAGCCGCGATGTCTATAGTCCCAGTTCAGTATGGTATGTTAAGGTAAGATATGGAAGCCCAAAAGTGAGGCCGTTCAGCAATAGAACAGTACGCCAAAAAGGCTTCATTGGTTAGATTGACATATATAAAATAAGAGGACGAGAGTTTGTACTTTATGGATCGTATATGAGTTCTATAAGTATAAGACGAATAGATGAGGACAGAAGTAATTGCTATGAGCGTACAAGCATCAAGGTAACATTGGTACATCCTGGAGCATAATTAAGACGTAAGCTATAACCTTGAAGACAATGTATTGGGTAGCCACGTGTAGAAAAAATATAGTTACCGTATGTTAGCAATTGTTGGATTTGTATTAAGAGGTTGAAAGCTCGCAATGTCAAAACTTTTGATTCTTCTACAACAGCCTGAGATAAACTTGAGTGAAAATAGATAGAATCACCGTGAATTTTATTACTAAATTTCCTAGTCAAAGTAGTGAGTATGATGTGAATTTGGTGAAGTCGTTGGACTGTCCAAGTTTAGCTCAATTTCTAGCTAGACAGGGAAAAATTTCAAGATAGTGAAGTTGTCTAATGATTATATTGATGAGTTAATAGCAAGGAAATGAAATTCTAGTGACGATTAACTCATATTGAGATGTAGATTTACCTCGTGTGTTTGGCAGGAACGCTGCAGAAATGTTACAGACGCGATTGTAAAAATTCATGAGTACTGTCGCTGTAAACAACCTCAAGCGATGTACAAAGTGAATGGTATGATTCAGAATTTTGGGAAGATATATGAGGGCATGTTTATTGATTGGTGTAGTTTATCATCGAAGTATTTGGTGTGCTCCGATTGAAGCCATTGTATGGAAGAATAGTAGGTTGCCTGTTAATTGAGCTGAATTGAGGAAAAAAATTATTAGTTTGATTATACCTGAGTTGGTTCAAGAGATGACTGATAAAGTGGTGTTGATAAAAGAGAAGCTCAAAGCGGCAAGAGACCGTCAAAAGAGCTGTGCTGATAATAGGCGCAAACCGTTAGAGTTTGAGGTAGGAGAACGGGTTATGCTAAAAGTGTCGCCTTGGAAAGGTGTAATTCACTTTGGGAAAAAGGGTAAGTTAGCACCAAGGTATGTAGGACCATTTGAGATTCTTGAAAGTGTCGGTCATGTAGCTTATCGGTTGAGATTTCCTAAGGAATTGAGTGGAGTACATGACACGTTTCATGTGTCAAACCTAAAAACAATGTCTGGCGGATGCTAGTCTGAATGTGCCATTGGATGAGATCAAGGTTGACAAAACTCTTCGTTTTGTTGAGGAACCTGTTGAGAATAGTGACCGTAAAGTTAAGAGGTTAAAATGTAGCATAATGGAGGTAGTTAAGGTCCATTTGGGCTCGAAGCGAGGTCTTTAGGACTTCAGGTAAACTGAGTTTCCACACTTGTTCGTTGAGCAAGGGATCATTGGGAGTTTTTAGTTAAAGTTGGGTACATAAGGTTTCTTGTAGACCTTAGTATGCCCTTAGATGTGTTTGTGTGATTTTGGTTAAAGTTATTTTATGAATAAACTCGAAGTCGAGCTGATTTTTCAAATATGTTGGGCTTTGTAACAACTTATAACTTGGGTTCAAGACAGTTCTTGTTTGATGAGTTGCGAGACCGGGTTGTAAATGACGTTGTTACGCAACTTAAGGTTTTTGACGAGTCTCCTCGATGACGGGCGAGGTTCAGGTAGTTGGACGTTTCTTTTCGTTTCACTGGTACAAAAACTGGATTTCGTCACACATGCTGTTTTTTGAATGGCCACACAGCCAGATATTTATGTGACTAAATGTACTAGGATAAAATAAACAGCCACACTTGAACTCATTTTGTGTGACCATCGCAGAATTTCATTGTCACATATTTGAATATTTATGTGACTAGAGGTAACTGGTATTTTTTTGTTGATTATTTAGTCACTTATAACTTGGGACGTGTGACAGATACAAATAATTTTGAAACATTAGTCACATTATATATAAACATATGTGACAAATATCTGTCACACCCAATTGAACAATGTTGACAAAATCCATGAAATGGTCACATGAAGTAATTATTTAAATGTGGTCTAAATCATATAGTCAAGTTTGTCCACACATTATTTAAAAGTGGACTGCTAATTTTTTCTGAATATATTAGCACATATGAATATGAAATGTGTGACAACTGTAATAATAATTTGAAGCATTAGCCACGATACACATTTAAAAAAAGTGACATATATATGTTCACACACTTGGAATAGGTGACCAAATGTCATATATGGGGTACACCCTAAACCATAGACATACAAAATTTTTATCATAAACACCAAAAGTTTATTGAATTTTCAATTTCTCTGTTTTGTTTTTTTCAAAGGCACCCGCAGCCCCTTCCCAAAAAATCAAAACCCGCTTCTTTACCAAAAAAATTCAACACCCGCTTCTTTACCTTTAATTTCAACCTTTCACACAACATCTCCTTTACCAAACATCCCCTAACCCTAACCAGCTTCTTCATCACAGCCGTTCACCTCACTATCGTAATTTCTTAATTAACCAACACCATTTCTTCAGTTAATTTCTCTTATTCAGGTTATTCCTAATTCATATATTTTTTCTTTTAAATTTATATTTATTTATTTCCTATCATTTTGCTCTTTGTGACTGTTTGAGATACGATTTTAACATAATGGTTGATTGTGTTTCTACATTTCTTAATAATTAATTTATGAGTTTTTTATTTAATGGAATAAGCAGTGCTTGATAAATTATTTATGTCAAATTCAGAGTGATTGCATAAGCTAAACAGTCCCTCTTTTTATACATATTATTATTATAAGTTGTGTTTGATAATTTTTGTTGGTCATGTGGGACTGCTACTTACCAGGTTCATGGAAGGCTTTTTCTTTTTTGGATAATTTTGGTTCCATTCTTGGCTTGTTGTAGTCTTTGTTCTTTATCATTTTGTTTCATTATGCTTCTTTAGGTTGATTAGTTGGGTTTGTTTTGTTGGTCCTTCTCACTTTTACTTAGATTGATTAGTTGGGTGGTGGGGAGGGGGGATGCCTTGTTTGTTTCATTTGTACTCTTGTTTTGGTTCTTAAATTTGTTTGCTTCTCAATAATAAGGGTATAAATTGTGTTTGGAATTTGTCTTTATTTTAAACCTCATATTTAGGTTAGTGTTGGGTTTAGTTACCCATTTGCGGCTTTTTAAAGGGTTGTATGATGTTGTTATTGAATAGAACATGTAGGTGAATGTTTGGGATTGCGTTTTTATGTGGCTTAAAGCTTATATAGGGTGCGGTGTATTGACAGTCGTAAACATGCATTTTGGGACCTACCTGGTACATACATTCTTTACTGAAATCACCACGGCTTCCGTTTTGTGACTTTGCAACATAGTGTAGTTTATGTTTTTTACTAATATTTGCCTTACATAAGTTGCTCTGATTTGGTCTCTTTGAGGCTTGAGTTGTGACGATCTAAGATAAGATGCCAAACACCATGAATAATACTTTATGTAATGTAAAGAATAGGCATATGTCATACAATGCTAATGAAAATAACATCGTCAAAGCGTTAATACAACAAAGCAATAGGTGTGGTGGATTTTTATTAGTTTTATGTTAACTGATGATGCAAAGCAATAAATAACGTGTGTGTCATGGCTTAAGTGATTTTATAAGTTATTGCAGGTATTATTCTGAAAGCCTAATGTGATCTATGAATGTTTTGGGCCATTTGGCTCTGTTTTCTCTTTAATAAGAATTATGAATGAGGTTATATTGTTCATATTATTATCCATCAGTTGAAACTCGTCCAATGTGAATTTTTATTTAACAGTTTGGATTATTAGTTGTACCAATATGTATTTGTAATCCTATTTAGCACTTCAAATATAAATAAAAGAAAAAGAAAGTAAAAATTGCTTTGTTTTTTCTGTGATGACAGGTTGTTGTGTTGTGTTTAATATATGGCTTTTATTTTATCTCCAATAATTGCAGGCAATTTTGGCAAGTAGCTCAGAAGTGCCATCAGTCTTAGAGTTCTTGCAGCGGAGGAAATTAGAAGCAAAGGAGGTAAGTATGTCAGTGATAAATAACCAAACTAGTAATGCCTTCAAGTTGAATAAAGTAAATACACATCAAATGGTTTCAATTAAGAAATACAGAGGTGTAGTTTATAACCATTCACTCTGATTGGGGTTGCAGTATTATCTTAACTAGTCAAACGGGTTATCAAATAGGTAGAAAGTCATCCTGAAGTATATTATAGTACATGTGTACATGGGCGTAAATGCGTGATAGTAAAAGAATATAGTGTATCTGGTTAGTCTAATTGATTGAGATTCAATTAATAAAGTCTTAGGATCACATAAATGGACCCGAACAAAGAAGCTTCGGTCACTCGAAGATACAAGACAAAAGTCTAGCTCGTGAAAACTCTGTGAAAAGGGATGATATATCCTAGCTTTATGTTTATGGATATTTTCCGTAATCTTCACTTTGAGCTAAGTTTCCGCGGTTGAACGCATTCCATTCATATGCCTAGTTTTGCTCCGAATGTTCAAAAAGATGACTTAATAACAAGACAGTAATCGAGTACAAGACAACCTGTTGAATGAAATTGGTAGTATGTTTGTCCTCGAAAAGCTTCCGAAAGCTAGGTGCCCTGGATCGATTTCTATATCCCATGTGATTGTTGTCGGGAGTTGGATAATTTGACTTAGCCGTATTAGCCGATTTAGGTGCTAGCATTGTAATCTAATGCTCTTTGTCTTTCATTTGGAAAAAGCTTGGATCTGGTGGGCCTAATGATATATAAATGGTGTTAGATATTAGAGTCCCGAGGGGTACTTGATGTAGCCGAACAATTCCAAAAACCAACGGGTGTAGCCAAGAATGTTTTTGTCAAGTTAGGAAGTTCGTATTTTTGGCTCCGATTTTGTTGTTCTTTGATTTTTGCTTATAGAGGCCGAGCCTCTCGAGTATCGAGTTGATACTCGGGAGACATTTCCTTAGGACGGCTCTTGCTTTGGATAGAATTGGTGTATGAGGGGAAATAACCCTTAGAACGTTATGATAATCTTTGACCTTAACATGTGTGATACTCCTTCTATTTCGTAAAACAGTCTCAATAACGTTTGAAGTAAGTTTGTACATATCTGGGATGTTTAGTAGTGAAGAAGATACCTCACAAGAAGTTTTAGGATGTTCTCGACGAAATTGCATTTGGAATCCTTCCTCCCGGATACGATCCAATTTGTTTCAGAATCTTCTATCGACTCTCACTTCCTTTTGGGGTAGTGTATTTTTTCTTTATTTAGGAAGAATGCTATACTTTTCATTGCTTAGCCGATGAGTCCAAAACTTCTACCGGAAGTGATGAAGCTTTATAATGATTAGAGGGGGACATTACATGGGCTTCTCGGAATCTCTTCTAATAAATACGTGCTCCTTCGCCGTCAATGAATAAGGAAATACTTACAGAAATCAGGAAAGAGCTTAAGTTTTGTAAATCCACTCGAATCTTCATTCGATGGAAACCTACCTCGTGGTTTGAACTTAAGGAACTTTTCCCACTCATCTCGAATACGCATTTTTAGCAGATAACAACAAGTTGCCTGTCATAATTGCCAAAGATTTGAGTGATGATGAAAAGACCGCTCTCATAAAGGTTCTTAAATCCTGAAAGCAAGCAATTGCTTAGAAGCTCTCCGACATAAAGGGTATAAACCTGGAATTTTGTTCTCATAAGATTCTATTGGAGGAGGATTACGACCAACGAATCCAACATCAGAGATAGGGTTTAATCCAAAGATCCATGATGTCATTAAGAAAGAGGTTGAAAAACTTCTTGACGCTGGATTGATCTACCCAATCTCGGATAGTCCTTGGGTGAGCCCTAGTACACTGTGTACCAAAGAAAGGAGGAATGACCGTAGTAACCAATGATGAAAACGAATTGGTGCCGACAAGACTTGTAAGGGATAGAAGTATGTAGATAATCACAAATGAAACGAGCTACAAGAAAGACCATTTCCCTTTTTCCATTCATGGAACCAAGATGATAAAGAGATCGCGGGAAATGAATTCTATTGTTTTTTCCTCGATGGTTTCATCGGTTTATTTTAATTCAATTGATCTAAAAGGACTCAGAGAAAAGACCACATTTCACCTGCCCTAACGGATTTTGTTTACTTACCGAGAATACTCTCTTTTGGTTAATGCCAATGCACCAGGACATGTTTCGAGGTGTATGATGGCAATCTTCCATGACATGATTGAAAAGAGAAATGGAAGTCTTATGGATGATTTCTCGGTTTTTGAAATTCTTTTTTACGTGCCTCACCAATCTAGTAAATTTGCCGGTTTGATACAAGGATATGTGAGAAGAAGCATATGATAATTTAGATCTACATTTGGGAAATAACCATTTCATGGTTAAAGAAGGTATCGTATTAGGACATAAGATTTCAAAGAAAGGAATTAAAGTCAACAAAGCCAAGATCGATGTGATTTCTAAGCTACCTCACCCTTACACCCGTCAAGGGTATTCAAAGTTTTCTTGGGCATGTTGGTTTTTACCGTAGATTCATCAATGATTTTTCAAAGATTTCTCGACCCATGACCCACTTTCTTGAGAAAAACACCCCGTTTATCTTTTCAGAAGAATGCATTCAAAGCCTTTCAGACTCTTAAAAAGAAATTAACGAAGCTTCCAATTTCATTGCCCCCAATGGGACAACCATTTGAACTCATGTGCGACGCAAGTGATTATGCAATAGGTGCAGTTCTGGGGCAAAGGATTGAGAAGAATTTTAGGCCAATACATTACGCAAGCAAAACAATGACCGAAGCAGAAACAAACTACACAACAATGGAAAAAGAGATGCTTGCAGTAGTATACGCTTTTGAGAAATTTAGATCATATCTTATCATGAATAAAAGTGTTGTTTACACGGACCATTCCGCTTTAAAATACCTCTTCAACAAGAATATGATAGCCAGCAAGATTGCTTAGATGGGTTTTACTTCTCCAAGAATTTGATTTTAAAGTGATTGATACCAAAGGAGTTGAAAACTACGCAGCCGATCACCTCTCTCGTCTTGAAAACCCATATGAGAATGTTTTTAATCCTAAGGAGATTAACGAAACCTTTCCTCGTGAGACATTGAATACGGTGACTTCTCATGATAACCAAAGTACTCCGTGGTTTGCCGATATAGCAAATTACCACGCGGGGAATTTTCTTATCAAAGGGATGTCAACTCAACAAAAGAGAAAGCTTTTTTCATAGAGGTAAATAGGCATTAACTTTGGGATGATCCCTATCTCTAGTTCGGAATATTTGCGGATAAAAATCATCCGTAGTGTTCGTATTTGGCCTTAAGAAGCTCTTGAAATCCTCAAGATTGTCATGATGGACTCCACCGGGAGGGGAGCCATATAGTGCAAATCAAATTGTCGGGAAGTATTTGATGTCGGGTTTCTTTTGGCCTACCATTTATCAAGATGCTCTCATTCAAGGATATAGCTTGTGATTGATGTCAAAGACAAGGACAAAATTTCAACTCGAGATGAGAGTGCTATCAAAATGCTATCAAGTTTGTGAAATTTATCGGATGATGGGGCATATTTATAGGACCGTTTCCGTAGTCAAGAGGAAACAAATACATTCCTTGTAGGTTGATTATCTTTCAAAATGGGTTGAAGACCAAATGCAGCTCCCAATCAATTGATGATAGAGTAGTTGTCACAAATTTATTGAAAATCCCTTTTCTTCCGATTCGGTTGCACCCGAGAGCACTATCAATCCATATGCGATCATGGAACCCATTTTGTAACGACAAATTTGATAGAAAGTAATGTTAAAATATGAGTACACAATGTTGGCTAACCGCTTCCCACCTTCTTTTTTTTTAAACTAGTGAGTCAAGTCGAAGGTGACGAATCGTGGACATTATAAAGATTCTTAGAAAGAACGGTTGGCGAAAACGTTTGCCTCGTGTGGTGCCGACCAAATTAAGACGATGCTGTTGTGGGCAATTCGAACGCTTTCAGACTCGATCGGATGCTTACGCCTACTCCTACAAACTGAGTTTATGGAAAATCATGTCACTTAACGGTTGAATTAGAACACAAGGCATATTGGGCTCTTAAGCATGCCAATTTCGATCTCAAGACCGGGTTGTGATCATTGAAAGCTCCAAATTAATGAAATTCTTGAGCTCAATGATCAACTTACGAAAATTCTTTAATCTACTTGGGAGAGAAAACTACAGAGAAATTCATGACGCTATGATCAAATGACCGCGTTTTGAACGTTGGTGATCGAGTCTCGTTTTTTTTAACTCTCGATTGAAGAGGTTGGTTCCGGTAAGCTTATGTCACGTTGGTCGGCCCTTTCACTTAAACCGAGTTTTTCCATATGGGCACTGCCAAATTATCTCACCACGGTGGCTCAAATTCTCAAAGGGATTGCAACGTCATCATATCTATCATTTTGGAGGGGATTGCACGTTGGTTATCCGGATCTCCACAAACTTTCCTAAGGACAAATGAATGAGGGATCGAGTAGAGCTTGCGACTCGGTGAACAAAAACCAAAGAAGCTTCGTGGGAGTTCACACCCATGCTTATAATTTTCTTGCTTCCTATTTTTCTAACAATGTGTTGTGTTGTGAAGGAGGCTTGTATTCTTCGGTTCTTTGAGTTTGTTGTTTGTTGTGATTTGTTTGTAGTGATTGAACCATCTCAATTTCTAAAGACTCTCACGTTCTGTGTTGTGTCCCGGTTCACCGGCCTTCTTATCCTTGTTTGAAATTAGTATGGGGAGATACGATATCCTTTCAATCTTATCGATTCACGTCTTATCTTTGCGTAATTAAATAAACGGCTTCTACGATTTTCGTTAGAGACCCGGTCTTATAATCATTGAGGACAATGTTTTTTCTAGTTTGGGAGGAAATCTATCGATTTGATGTTACCTGCTTATTGTTTTGTTCTCACGTACCCGTTTTTCCCCAAAAATAGCAAAAAATTTAAAATTTTCAGTCTTGTTATCTAGTTAAATATTCTAAAAAAAATGTTTAGACACGAATGTAGGTTTTCCCTTGGTAAGAATAAGAAGTAATTTTTGACTCGAATTTCGAACGTTTGTAAGTTCTAGCACTTTCTCGCACCTTAACGCAATTAATGGTATGATAGCTTTGTGCTGTTCTATGTAGACTTTAAACATGCTTAGATTGATATTCATTCAAGTAAATGAAAGACTTCGTGCTAATCTCAAGTAGATTTTTAAAATATGCCGTGCTGGATTTTATATGGCTTAGGTAGATTTGCGATCTCTGTATTAGAGATTTTAATTGCAAAGATTAAGAGATGATAGTGTTGTAATACGATTGGCGAGATGCGCTTAAGAAATCAAAGTTTATTTGGAAAACTTAAAACCTTTTATAAAAAATAACTTGTGGTTTTTCTTCCCAAAAGTTCTTAAAATGATTAATCATACGTGTTCTCTTTAATTTTTACAAATTAGAGTTTTACTCTTAAAAGTCTAATCAACTTATTTAGAGAAAAAGCTTTATGAATGAAGTCAACATCGTTTATAAATAAGAATTTTGGTTCAAGCTTATACTTTGGTTTTCTAAAAGAAATTTTTCTATTTGCAAAAATAATGTGTTATGTAGTAAAAATAGAGAAAAAAAAAAGGATGAAAAAAATATAGTCGGTAAATAGAAAAAAGGACTGAAGTTTTAAATGTCATTAGTATTATATAAATAATATACAAACCTCATCGCAATAATTGAGTACGATGTGCTATCTTTGTCTCGGTTTCTTGCGCTTCCCTCGATGTGACATACGAAGGTATAAGAGAAGAATAGGATGGAGGAGGGTGTCATATTTAGTGGGGGTTGCTTGTGATTCATTGTGGTTAGTAAGTAGAACATACGGACTCGTTGGCTCGGGGAACTGTTGGGTACTTGGCCGGGATTTGTGTGTCGGTTGAAAGAAACGTGATAGCTCTTGGTTTCCTCGTCTCCTTTGAAGTAAGATGTTAGATATGTAGTATATGTAATAATGTGGTTGTGAGAAGTTAGAATAATGTATTATATGTAGTTTAGAAGAAAAGTTTGTCCGCTATTTGTCTACAACCAAAGTTGTTGTCTCGTTTTTTTAAGACTAACATTTGCTAAAAGTTTCAGGCTTTTTTCATCGGAACGTTCATGCGTCTTCTCGTATTATTATTCTGCCGGATGGGGTCTCAAAAGCCTTTAGCACTTTACCGATGACGTGTGGGTGCTAGTGAAGGAAAGTCATTTTTTAGGGCAATGTGGAAGCATCATGCTATTAGTAAGGTAGGTTTTTTGTTTGGCTTTGTGTTGTGATCTTACTATGTTATTAACATATTAGCCCAAAAGTCCATATGCTAAAGCTTAGTTAGATTTCAACTATCTAAATAGGAGGATTTAATGGATTTAAATCTAATTTGAGCACACACTTAAATATATGAGTTACTGGCGAGGAAGAGATAGAAATATAAGTTGTAATTTAGGTATTTAGTCTTAGCATACTTAGCTCGTACTTAACGTTGATCTTATTTTTTAAGCTTAGTTGGCGAACAAGTGAAAAATTGTGTTTTTGTTCCATAGATTCCTTAAAGTTACCACTAAGGTAATGGTAAGATCATTACATTATGTCAACACTCAAGGATTAAGTTGTAGTTGAGTTAGTTCTATCAAGGAAAATAATCATAAAAATAAAAAAATCTTTGAAAATAGATGGGAAAAGTGAAAAATCGGGAATGATGAAGTTATCTTTTAGACACTTAATTGTGCTTTTTGTTCTATGATCCTTAAAGTTACCAATGAGGTAATGAAAACAATACATTATGTCTACACAAATAAGTTGTAGTTAGAAATATATCAAGAAAAATCATAAAAAGAGAAAAAATTTTGAAAATGGGAAGTCGGGTGTTTTATAACTTGTGATCTCTTAGCTCTCTCAACAAAAATCTTTGCTACTTTTCAAAGGTTTAGTTTAGGGAAGTTTTGAGATATTTGGTTATAAGGCATGTAATATTGCGTGAGAACACGCAATCGTTTAGTTTAGGGAATTTTGATAGGTGTAAAATACACATATCCGTTAACACCAAAAATGACCCTAAATGACTAAAAACATACTAAAAATGGAAAAAATATACTTGTTTTTGTGTTTTATGTGTGCAGGTACGGATATATCAAAAATCACAAGAAAACCGTAAAAAACGGGCAAACACGGATACAAGAACGGAAGAATGTGCAAGAGCCGGAAGCCAAAGTCAGAAAAGTCAACCCTCAGTCAACTCTGGTCAAAAAGTCAAAGTCAACACTAAAAGGACAAATCCCAAAATATTCCATTTAAGTCCCCCAAGTTCCAAAAAAATTGCACAAATAACCCTTAAACCCTAAGTGGGCCCCTAAACCCTTAAAACAAACCTTACCCGGATACAAAGCCCATAATTAAAAGCCCAATTCCCTTTTATAAAACCACAAGGACTATTTCTGCCTTTTATAATAGTTGTTTTACACTACACCTTTGATAAACACAACCACAGGGACTGAAAGTGCAAATAGCCCAAAGTTCAAATGTTTTTTACCTGTTTTACAGTTAAAATGGGCGCGAAGAAATGGATACTATTCATTCATCCCCTTCGATTCACCATCAGTAAAAAACAAAGGGCTTCTCAAAATTGAAGGGTACAAACGACTATTCAAGTGAAGTACAACATGACACCAGGGTTAATTACGTCAAATCAAGAGCTCCTATTGGCTAACACAAGCAAAGAAGCCACGTGGCTATGGCAAGAAGCACAAGAGAAGCTGGATTTTGCACTCAGTACTCTCACACAACAAACACAAGGCCTCACAACGGATTGCCACGCTGGCAATCCGTGTGATCCCAAGGAGAGATCCAACGGCTCAAAATCACTACCAAATGATTGAAGAAATGGATGGTGATGATTGAAAGGAGCGTGTGATGCAAGGCAGCCTAGAAGCTTCCCTGGATGACTATAAATAGGCACTCATATCACACACACAGGGAGGAATTAGTTTTTAAAAATTTTCATTAGCTTAATTTTGTTTTTAGTTTAAATTCCTTGTAATCTCCTTTTTAAATCATGTAATCACATTTTTTTTAGTTAATGAAATTTATGTTTTGCCTTTAAATAATATGTCTCAATTACTTACAAAGTTTTCAATTAAGCTTAAATCTCTTATACTCTTACTCATAAGCTCTCACAAGCTCATAATAAGCTCAAGAGCTCTCATAAGTCTTTAAGCTTATGATTAAGCTTAACTCAGTTTTAATCATACTTAGATCTAATAAACCAGTTTAAGTTCCTTAACTTTTGGATTTAAAAGCTTTTGGAAGGGAGACCTATCATGGAAGGGTCTCCAAGGACTATTACTGGCTTATTGTAAATAAGCCAGAGCTAGCCATTTATGCCTTTGTTAAGCTAAGGCTCAAGTAAGTCTCTCTTTTACTTTATGTTCTTAGATTCCTAGCTTAAATTTTGCATATCTGCTTATTAGCTTATAATTTGTGCTTATTTGATTCTTAGTTGCTTATTTGAGTTTAATTTGATCTTTTTTTGTTTATTTTTATTTGTTTTAACATAAATCATAGTGTTCTTAAGATTCTGTCATAAAACATACAACAAGCTAAAAATAAGTAAGCTTAGCCTAGATTCTTAGATTTAGCTTAAGTAGGTTGCTAAATTAAGTTTGATAAGTTAGTCATAAGCTATTTCTCATCTGGTAATTGGGACTTGTAAGCTAGTTTTCAAAATCAAAAGCTATTTCAAAAAAACTGTCAATTCTAAAAGGAGTGTTTGGCATAACTCACTTTGACCTTTAAAAGTCAAATTAAGCCTTGCAAATTGTTTGAGTTAGTTTGGTTAACATTTTAAACTAATAGAAAAGAAGTTTTCAGAGGTTAGTTTTCAAAAATAAAAAAGTTAGGGATTAGTTTATATGTCTCAGCACCAGGGTACTTTGTTGCTTAAGTATTGATTGCTTAATATGATTCAAGCTCTTGTGAGCTTTAGTACTTGTTTGTTTTGAGTTTCAACACACTCAATAAGAGTGTTAAGTGCAGGTTTAACCTCAGTAGGTGCCTGCATTTGTGCTTAGCTTTGCAATTTGCATCAGCAGTGGTAACTACCACTGCTGTCATTATTAGGTTTCATTTTAGCTAGGAAACTTAGGTTTAGGTTTTAAAATTCAGTTTGCTCTTAGTTTAGATATAGCTTTAGATAGATTAAGCTTTAGTTTCCAATTTATAGCTCATTTCCTTAGGTACATTTAGTTTTAAAAGTCATTAAAAAGCCTAAAAGATCAAAAACAGTAGGTAGTTTAAGTAGCTTGTTAAATTTAGATTTCTAGCTTGTAAGTTTTGGTTTTATAAATGTTAATAGTAGCTTATAAGTTGCATGTTAGGTGTGCAAAAGCTCAGCTTCTGTTTTGGATTTTTGAGCAATTGATCTTTTCTTAACTTTATGCTATTTGTGAATTTTCCTGAGTTTACTCTCTTGAGCATTAGATTTAAAGGATTTATTGAGTTTCTGGCTTAATTTGCTTTTCATTTTTAGTTCCAATACATCATAAGCTACCCAGGATAGCTTTTAGTTCTTAATTTAAGCTTATATTGAGTTGTGTGCAAGTCTTTTAATCAAAATAAGTTTTTAAGCTCCCAAAGAGCTACTTACTGATTCAGTAGCTTTCATAAGCTCTTTGTGAGCTCAATTTTGGTTTTCAGCTTATATTTTGTTTATTAAAGTTGCTCAAAAATATGTCCTCTTTAATTTTGTGCTTTTAAAATTTCAAAAATAAAAAAATAGCAAAAAGGGTGCTAACACCCTTCGAACCTGAGACCTCAAGCTTGCACACACACACTCTTACCATCTCTGCTAGGTGGGACAATTCGTCCATCTTTCCTTCCCTTTTATTGATAAACACTTTTTCTTTTCATTTTTTTTAATAAGCCGTAGCTAGTTTGCTTATTTTCACAGCTTATTAGATAAGCTGGGTTCTTGGATTTATTTTTCTAGTATTCTTTATTGCTTAATAGATTTTCCCTGAATTTTTGATAATTTTTCATTAAGTATTTTATTTTTAATCATTTTTCTTAAGTTTTTAATTTTAGAAAATACATAAAAAATAGAAAAAGTTTCAGAAAAATAAAAAAAAATAGTTTTTAGCATTAGATTAAATACTTTTAGGTTTACATTCAGAAAAATCATTTTCAACACTTTTAGATTTTAAATTTTATTTTTAATCCTTTATTTTTAATTTTAAAAATAGGATTTTAATTTTAAAAATAGTTAAAAATAGTTTTCTAAGTTTTTATGTTATTTTAGACTTTTCTAAGTTTACAAATCATTTTTCTAATTTTCTAGGATTTAATTAGATTAAAATAGTTTTTAATTCATAATAAATTCAAAAATAACCAAAAAAATATTTTTCTTTTTTCCTAAAATTTTATTTTGTCCTATTTCAGGTTTAGAAATTTAGTTTGCATTTTTAGGAATTAATTTTAGTGTATTTGCTTATTTGCCGCGTTTTATTTGTTTCTCGTTAATTGTTTAAGTGTTTAATTGCTTTTAATTGTTCATTTTAATTGTTAGTTATAGATACTCAAAAATATCTTTTCTCTCATTCAAATCATAATCAAAGCTAAAGCAAGGTTTCAATTTCACAAGTCGTTGAGAAAACGACCCGGGTGATCATTCTTCTCGGTTAAATATACGTATTATATATTATATATATCTTTTAGAGTGAGCTTTTCTTAAGGGAGACTTTAGGAAAGTTCTTAATTGCTCTTTTGGTATCGTATTATATATTTTATAGTGTATTAAAACTTCAACCAGGTATAATGTATGAATGTATATCCCTTTGTTAAGTCTTAGCTCTATTTTGCTTGCATGTAGTATGCTTCTTTTATGATTTGACTTGCATGAATTGCTATGAGTGCTAGTAGTTGAGAATATATTATCTTGCACTTGTACCTCTAACTTTGTTTTGTAGCAA
>BQNB010060707.1:13826-36813 GCA_026074375.1 Tanacetum coccineum
AAGTATTAGATTGGTATTCTCAACAAACACATATTTTTTAATTTCTTAACAAACAAAGAAAGTAAAAAGAAATTAAAAAATCTAAAAGAATCTCAATAGCTTCTTGTAATTGGGTTATATTGATATGTTTGTGTAATTTGTAATACTTTCCTACGAATCAAAAATCAAATACAGACTCTTTAAGTATCTTTTTGCTAAGAGCAAACTATTTGGATGGTGAGCCATAATCAAATAATCTTTTTCACCTGACCTTTTCCATTCTTTTGTACCAATCAAATACTCCATCAATCTCTCTTGCAAAACTTGTCCATATTGTTTTCGTTGGTGAGACGAATCTTATGCCACTTGGGTATACAAGGATTCTAAACAAAAAATATATTTTTATCTCATTTTTTTTTCCTTTTTACAATCACACATCGCTGGTCTAGATCGAACAAGACAAACAACTACATGATGTAATTGGGTTATTATAACCCACGAATTAAACAAAACTATGTAAGTATTAGTTTGGATCTGTGAATATTTTTTGGGTTTTGTTTTTGTTTTGTGTTTGGATCTGTGAATGATTGTTGCAGTTGTTTGGATCTGGGTTTCGGTTAGTGATAAGTCTGTTATGAGATGGGCACGTGAGGTGCACGTGTGTTACCAAACACGTGAGGTGCACGTGATTCTCTCCCATTTTGTAACCAATTTTCCTGCCACTTTTCTCTTTAAATACCCGCTTTGTATTTCATTTCATTCTTAGCTTTTATAATCATACTTTCCTTCTTAATTTCTCTCTGTAATCATTTGTAACAAATTCCTAACCAACTTGTAACAAACATCCGCCATTGATAATACAATCAAGCTTTCGGTACTCTATTTCTTAGTTTCTTGAGAACCCAAGCCATTGTAATCCATTATCGATCTTGTTGATCCTAGTGGTGTGTATCATCCATATGCACGACCCACAAACCAGGTATTACTAATATTAATGTTGAGTGTTTGTTATTTGATTGGTGTGCTTAGTTTAGATGTTTTATATTATTGTTAAACCACAATCCGTTCAAATCCAGTCTCAAAATACTCTACATTCACAAATACGTTTCTAACATCTTCTTTGATCTTTAAATTTCCTAATCACAAATATGTTTAGTGATCTTTGGATCAAATGGGACATTATTCTATAAAATACGTATACTCTAATCAAGCTTGATCAATTGATCAGCTAGAGTTCTTTGAACGGATTACATTCATTCAGTGACTAATTTAACAGAATATTTATCTTAATTCTATGGCACCCTAGATCACTAGCTAGTACTAGTACAGATGATGTTGTAGATGATAGGATTAAGAGATATGTTGAGGATGCTTTGGTAGATATTCGGAGAGGTATGGAAGCAATGTTGACTCAGATAGCTAATGGAGGGGGTAATTGGCAACAAACTCAGTATATCAGAATGACTAAGGTGGAATTTCAAAAGTTCTCAGGAGATGACGTTAGAGGGTGGATCTTTAGGTGTGAGCAGTTCTTTCTTATTGATACTATACCTGAAGACCAAAAGGTTAGACTCCTTTCTGTATACTTGTGTGATAAGGCATTGATGTAGCATAGGCAATTTCTTAAAGTGCATGGCGAAAATGTGACTTGGCCTGTCTATAGAGATGTTATTATTCAGAGGTTTGGGACAGTTTTTGATGATCCTATGGCTGAACTAAAGAATGTGAAATATACAGTAATCTAAGAATATCAAGATAAGTTATTGATGATTTACTTATGTATGGTGGAATTAGTGTTGAACATTAAATGAGCCTACTATTTGGGTGTTTTACCATCTATATTAGAAATGAAGTAAGAATGTTTAGGCACAAACTTAGTTGATGCATACGATTTACCAATTTGCAAGAAGCACCATGAATGCACATAAGAAAGAATAAAAAAATGCAATTTGGGAATAGTGGAAGTAAGTTTGGAAGTAATGGGAACACTACTAGTACTACCACTAAGCCACTATTAGCTTTGCCAAACACTGTTAGAAGTTGGAGTACTAAGCCAAACACTAATCCACCTAGAAAATAATTGTCACAAAAGGAGTATAAGGAGAAGAGGTCTAAAAATCTCTGCTTTTATCGTGACAAGAAGTAATGTTCCATTTCACAAATGTATAGGGTCAGTTGTTTACTTTAAGTGGTACTTTATCTGATCAAGAGGAGCATAGAGGGAGGATTTTGTTGATGTAGATGAAAACTTAGATGAAATGGAAACTGAGGAAGTCCAACCATAGATTTCATTGAATGCCTTAAGTGGAGTCAGTTCTTACCAAACACTCAGGGTAGTAGGGTTGTTTGTGAATAGCCAGGAATTTCATATCTTGATAGAATCAGGTTCTACTCATAATTTCTTAGATACTAAGATGGCTAAAAGATTAGGGTGTGCAATTAGGCCTTTATGTCCTTTAACAGTAAATGTGGCTGGAGAAAAGCAGTTGTTAAGTGTAAGTGAATGTAAGGGATTTACTTAGAAATTGAAAGGGGAAACCTTTGTAATTGATGTCATGTTACTACCCTTGGGAGGGTGTGATATGGTGTTAGGCATTCAGTGGTTACTACCCATCCGGAGACATTAAAAAGCCAACTTTAAGACCAAAGAATGGCGTTTGTGTACAACAATAAGAAAATGGTTTCAAAGGGGTACATAAGACAGGGTTCAATGGGCTGAGGGTAAGGGTCAATTACAAAAATTGGGGGTAACCAGAAGCTGAGATGTTTATGTGTGTAGTATCCAAACACTGCAAAATATGTTTAGTCTTAGAAGAACAAAGAAATGACAAGGTTTTAGAGCCTGAACTGACCCAAGTTGCAGAGAACTTTAGTGATGTGTTTGAAGTTCCTCATGAATTACCTCCTAAGAGAAACCATGACCATAGAATACCATTAATTCCTGGTACTCCTCATGTCAACATTAGGCCTTATAGGCATCATCCCATAAAGAAAGATGCTATTGAAGCTATGGTTAAGGAATTGCTTGAGTCAGGGGTTATTAAGCCAAGTCAAATTCCTTTTTCTTCATCCATAGTCATGGTTAAGAAAAAGGATAACACTTAGAGAATGTGTGATGACTATAGGCAGTTAAATAAAAGCACTATTAAAGACAAATTTCCTATACCAATCATTGATGAGCTAATAGATGAGTTACAAGGTGCTGTGGTGTTTTCTAAATTGGATTTAAGGTCAGGTTACCATCAGATAGGAATGTTTGAAGATGACATAGCCAAAACAGCTTTTAGAACTCATGAGGGCCACCATGAGTTTTTGGTTATGCCATTTGGATTGACAAATGCCCCATCTACATTTCAAGCTCTAATGAATGATGTCTTCAAGGGTTATTTGAGGAAATTTGTTTTGGTATTCTTTGATGACATACTCATATACTCTAAGATCATCTCAAAACATGTGGAACATTTGGCTACCATCCTCACTAATACGAGACAAACTAAGCTCTTTGCTAAGAAGACTAAGTGTGTGTTTGGCACAAGCCAAGTTGAGTATTTGGAACATGTTATATCTGCATAATGTGTAGCTACTGACCCAAGTAAGATAGCAGCTATGCAGAACTGGCCAACACCTATGCATATCAAGCAGCTCAGAGGATTCTTTGGTTTGATTGGCTATTATAGAAAGTTTATCAAGAGTTTTGCAAGCTTAAGCAGACCCTTAACTCAACTGCTAAAGAGGCTTTCAAGTGGTCTGAGTAAGCACATAATTCTTTTGAACACTAAATTGGCTATGACTCAGGCCCAGTTTTGGCTCTTCTAGATTTCACAAAGTCATTTGTAGTAGAGACAAATGCCTCTGGAGTAGGTATTGGAGCAGTGTTGCAACAGAATGGACATCCTATTGCCTACCTCAGCAAAGCTTTGGCTCCTAAACACCAAACTCTGTTAACCTATGAGAAAGAGTTCCTGGCAGTTATGATGGCTTTAGAAAAGTAGAGAGGGTATCTGTTAGACACTTATTTCATAATAAAGACAGATCACTATAGTTTGAAGTACCTTTTGGATCAAAGAAAAGTGTACAAATGACGTGGTATTAGTTAAGTTAGAAGACTTGTAATAATTAAATCATGTTAAAAATTATAAAAACAAGTTTTATAAATATATATTTGGGACATAATGTATAATTTGTAAAGACATGATTTTTTATGCAAAGTATAGGCCTGATATTAAAATAGTACATTTTAAGACGATTTCGAATATACAAGAAACTTGTAAAACGGAGTTAAAACGAAGAAGAGATGAATTTTACGAGATTGCGATAATTAAATATATAAAAACTAAATTTATATAAAACAGTTTGTATAAGCTGTTTTTGCACAGATTTTTATGCAAGATATAAACATAATATTATAATAGATCATCTCGACATGATTTCGTACATATAAAGAACTCAAAAAACGGACTTAAAACGATAAAGTTGTGAATTTTTAAAGATTTCAAAAACTATATTAATTCTCATAGCTTATATAAAACTGTGAGAAACAGCGAGAAAACTATGAACATTGAAATCGGAGTTTTTGAGGGATTTCGGGTCCGATTCGGCTCAAGTGTAAAACTACAAACTTGTTCGGAATGATGTTTTACTATAAAATCAAGTTTTCGAAACCTAGAAGTGTATGATATTGAACTAGAAATTATAAAAGCTAGTTAACTTTTATATAAAATTTTCTGCACTATTTTTCGGACATGAATAGTTTCGGTTCGTTTGGACTATAAAAACCGTAGGATGTATTTTAGCATTACTTATATAATATTTATACGCGGTTTAAAACCTTATAAATATTATTTTATAAAACACTTGAACTATATATTGTGACACTCTATAAATAATAAAAATACTAAATCAAGCGAAATGACTATAATTAATTTTAGAGAGAATTGCAAAAATGGTGCTTGTGGTTTGGCCAAATTGCATATTTGGTCCGTCGAGTTTCAAAATTGCAAAAAACGTCCATGTGACGAAGGTTTGATTCCACTTTTGGTCCTTGGTTAAAATAAAATGACAGATGTACCCTCGTCTTTTTCCTCATTTATTTTTTCTTTTAATTTTTATATTTTCTTTTAATTGATATTCAAGCTCATCATCATTTTTTCCAGATTTATAAAATCAATAAAAATTATATAAGAGGAACTATCATAAACAAACCCAAATCTCAATAGCTTTATGTAATTGGGTTATTATAACCCACGAATAAAACAAATCTATGTAAGTATTAGATTGGTATTCTCAACAAACACATATTTTTTAATTTCTCAACAAATAAAGAAAGTAAAAAGAAATTAAAAAATCTAAAAGAATCTCAATAGCTTCGTGTGATTGGGTTATATTGATATGTTTGTGTAATTTGTAGTACTTTCTTACAAATCATAAATCAAATATAGACTCTTTAAGTATCTTCTTGCTAAGAGCAAACTATTTGGATGGTGAGCCATAATCAAATAATCTTTTCCACCTGACCTTTTCCATTCTTTTTGTACCAATCAAATACTCCATTAATCTCTCTTGCAAAACTTGTCCATATTGTTTTCGTTGGTGAGACGAATGTTATGCCACTTGGGTATACAAGGATTCTAAACAAAAAATATATTTTTATCTCATTTTTTCCTTTTTACAATCACACATCGCTGGTCTAGATCGAACAAGACAAACAACCACATGATGTAATTGGGTTATTATAACCCACGAATTAAACAAAACTATGTAAGTATTAGTTTGGATCTGTGAATAATTTTTAGGTTTTGTTTTTGTTTTGTGTTTGGATCTGTAAATGATTGTTGTAGTTGTTTAGATCTGGGTTTCGGTTAGTGATAAGTCTGTTATGAGATGGGCACGTAAGGTGCACGTGTGTTACCACACACGTGAGGTGCACGTGATTCTTTCCCATTTTGTAACCACTTTTCCTGCCACTTTTCTCTTAAATACCCGCTTTGTATTTCATTTCATTCTTAGCTTTTGTAATCATACTTTCCTTCTTAATTTCTCTATGTAATCATTTGTAACAAATTCCTAACCAACTTGTAACAAGCATCCGCCATTGATAATACAATTAAGCTTTTGGTACTCTATTTCATAGTTTCTTGAGAACCCAAGCCATTGTAATCCATTATCGATCTTGTTGATCCTAGTGGTGTGTATCAATTGGTATCAGAGCACTTTCTTGGGAGTGCTTATCAAATTCCGTTCAAAATATGTTACATTCTGCCTAACTACTCAATTCAGTTAGGATTTCGGTCACCGAAAAACAATCCGTTCAAATCCAGTCTCAAAATACTCTACATTCACAAATACGTTTCTAACATCTTCTTTGATCTTTAAATTTCCTAATCACAAATATGTTTAGTGATCTTTGGATCAAATGGGACATTATTCCATAAAATACGTATACTCTAATCAAGCTTGATCAATTGATCAGCTAGAGTTCTTTGAACGGATTACATTCATTCAGTGACTAATTTAACAGAATATTCATCTTGATTCTATGGCACCCTAGATCACTAGCTAGTACTAGTACAGATGATGTTGTAGATGATAGGATTAAGAGATATGTTGAGGATGCTTTGGTAGATATTCGGAGAGGTATGGAAGCAATGTTGACTCAGATAGCTAATGGAGGGGGTAATAGGCAACAAACTCAGTATATCAGAATGACTAAGGTGGAATTTCTAAAGTTCTCAGGAGATGACGTTAGAGGGTGGATCTTTAGGTGTGAGCAGTTCTTTCTTATTGATACTATACCTGAAGACCAAAAGGTTAGACTCCTTTCTGTATACTTGTTTGATAAGGCATTGATGTAGCATAGGCAATTTCTTAAAGTGCATGGTGAAAATGTGACTTGGCCTGTCTATAGAGATGTTATTATTCAGAGGTTTGGGACAGTTTTTGATGATCCTATGGCTGAACTAAAGAATGTGAAATATACTAGTAATGCTAAGGAATATCAAGATAAGTTTGATGATTTACTTAGTATGGTGGAAGTTAGTGTTGAACATTCAATGAGCCTTTATTTGGGTGTTTTACCAACTAAATTAGAAATGAGAGTAAGAATGTTTAGGCCACAAACCCTAGTTGATGCTTACCGTTTTACCAATTTGCAAGAAGCTACCCTGAATGCTCTTAAGAAGAACAATAAAATGCAATTTGGGAATAGTGGAAGTAAGTTTGGAAGCAATGGGAACACTACTAGTACTACCACTAAGCCACTACTGGCTTTGCCAAACACTACTAGAAGTTGGAGTACTAAGCCAAACACTAATCCACCTAGAAAACAATTGTCACAAAAGGAGTATGAGGAGAAGAGGTCTAAAAATCTCTGCTTTTATCGTGACAAGAAGTATGTTCCAGGTCACAAATGTAAAGGTCAGTTGTTTACTTTAGTGGTACTAGCTGATCAAGAGGAGCAAGAGGAGGATTTTGTTGATGTAGATGAAAACTTAGATGAAATGGAAACTGAGGAAGTCCAACCACAGATTTCATTGAATGCCTTAAGTGGAGTCAGTTCTTACCAAACACTCAGGGTAGTGGGGTTGTTTATGAATGGCCAGGAATTTCATATCTTGATAAATTTAGGTTCTACTCATAATTTCTTAGATACTAAGATGGCTAAAAGGTTAGGGTGTGCAATTAGGCCTTCATGTCCTTTAACAGTAAATGTGGCTAGAGAAAAGCAGTTGTTAAGTGTAAGTGAATGTAAGGGATTTACTTAGAAATTGAAAGGGGAAACCTTTGTAATTGATGTCATGTTACTACCCTTGGGAGGGTGTGATATGGTGTTAGGCATTCAGTGGTTATCTACCTTGGGAGACATTAAAAGCAACTTTAAGGACCTAAGAATGGAGTTTGTGTACAACAATAAGAAAATGGTTCTAAGGGGTACTCATAAGACCAGGGTTCAATGGGCAGAGGGTAAGGGTCAATTACATAAAATGGGGGGTACACCACAAGCTGAGATGTTTATGTTGTGTATGTATCCAAACACTGGCTTAAATATGTTAGTCTTAGAAGAACAAATAAATGACAAGGTTTTAGAGCCTGAACTGACCCAAGTTGCAGAGAACTTTAGTGATGTGTTTGAAGTTCCTCATGAATTACCTCCTAAGAGAAACCATGACCATAGAATACCATTAATTCCTGGTACTCCTCTTGTCAACATTAGGCCTTATAGGCATCCTCCCATAAAGAAAGATGCTATTGAAGCTATAGTTAAGGAATTGCTTGAGTCAGGGGTTATTAAGCCAAGTCAAATTCCTTTTTCTTCATCCATAGTCATGGTTAAGAAAAAGGATAACACTTGGAGAATATGTGCTGACTATAGGCAGTTAAACAAAAGCACTATTAAAGACAAATTTCCCATACCAATCATTGATGAGCTAATAGATGAGTTACATGGTGTTGTGGTGTTTTCTAAATTGGATTTAAGGTCAGGGTACCATCAGATAGGAATGTTTAAAGATAACATAGCCAAAATAGCTTTTAGAACTCATAAGGGCCACTATGAGTTTTTGGTTATGCCATTTGGATTGACAAATGCCCCATTTACATTTCAAGCTCTAATGAATGATGTCTTTAAGGGTTATTTAAGGAAATTTGTTTTGGTATTCTTTGATGACATACTCATATACTCTAAGAGCATCTCAAAACATGTGGAACATTTGGCTACCATCCTCACTAATACGAGACAAACCAAGCTCTTTGCTAAGAAGACTAAGTATGTGTTTGGAACAAGCCAAGTTGAGTATTTAGGACATGTTATATCTGCACAATGTGTAGCTACTGACCCAAGTAAGATAGCAGCTATGCAGAACTAGCCAACACCTATGAATATCAAGCAGCTTAGAGGATTCTTTGGTTTGATTGGCTATTATAGAAAGTTTATCAAGAGTTTTGCAAGCTTAAGCAGACCCTTAACTCAACTGCTAAAGGGGCTTTCAAGTGGTCTGAGTAAGCACATAATTCTTTTGAAACTCTAAAATTGGCTATGACTCAGGCACCAGTTTTGGCTCTTCTAGATTTCACAAAGTCATTTGTAGTAGAGACAAATGCCTCTGGAGTAGGTATTGGAGCAGTGTTGCAACAGAATGGACATCCTATTGCCTACCTCAGCAAAGCTTTGGCTCCTAAACACCAAACTCTGTTAACCTATGAGAAAGAGTTCCTGGCAGTTATGATGGCTTTAGAAAAGTAGAGAGGGTATCTGTTAGACACTTATTTCATAATAAAGACAGATCACTATAGTTTGAAGTACCTTTTGGATCAAAGAATTACAACTCCTGCACAAATGAAGTGGCTTCCAAAGCTTATGAGGTATGACTATGAGGGGAAGTATAAAAAAGGAGTCAACAATGCTGCAGCAGATGCTTTGTCTAGGGTACAAAATGAAGGGCAATTAATGGCTTCAATGGTGGTGACAGTACCAACTGCATTGTTTACAAAAATAACTGCTAGTTAGACTTCTGATGATTCAATCCAAACACTCCTAGAGTCATTACAAGATGGGAAAATGGCAAAGAAACATTACACTTGGAACAATGGTCAATTGCCAAGGAAAAACAAGTTGGTAAGTGGCAAAGATGAGGAACTAAGAAAGGAACTTATGGCTCATTTTCATGGTAGCTCAGTGGGAGGCCATTCTGGTGTTAAAGTGACTACTTACAGAATGAGTTTTATGCTTTATTGGAAGGGCATGAGAAAATATATCAAGAAATTTATCCATGAATGCATTCACTGTCAAAGAAACAAGCCTGATTTAGCAGCTTATCCAAGATTGCTACAGCCATTACCCATACCAAACAATATATGGGAAAGCATTTCCATGGATTTTATTGAAGCTCTACCAAGGTCTCAAGGTTACACTGTGATTTTTATGGTGGTGGATAGGCTCACTAAGTATGCTCACTTTATGCCTTTATATCATCCATTTACAGCTGCTCAAGTAGCTCAAGAGTTTTTGGATACTGTCTACAAGTTACATGGTCTACCCACCTAACATGACGTGGGTAAACTTACCCACCGCTTGAAATTCTTGTGGGTACATATTTAGCTTCGGAGGTTTTACCCATATTCTCATGGTCATGGGTAGTCCGTGGGTATTACCCATTTACCCATAAAAATATGGCTTTTACCTAGCAATTCTGTCCGTGGCTATTTGCCTGAATTCTTGTAGTGTGTTAGATAGGGGCAAGGTCTTCCTGTGTAACTTTTGGAAAGACATGTTCAAGTTATTACAAGTTAAACTTTTGATGTCCACAGCCTACCATCCTCAAACAGATAGCCAGACAGAGGTTGTAAAGAGGTGCTTAGAATGCTACCTAAGGTGTATGACTGGGGAAAGGCCAAAGGAGTGGAAGAAGTGGTTGTCTTTGGCAGAATTGTGGTATAATTCAAACTTTAATACTTCCATTCAAACTACTCCATTTGAGGCAGTCTATGGACAACCACCACCAATTCATGTTCCTTATTTGGGAGGTCTTAGTAAGGTAGATGCAGTTGATAGAACCCTAGAGGCAAAAGAGCAGGCTATTAAGATGCTTAAGTTCCATTTGAGTAGATCTCAGAACAAGATGAAACAACAAGCTGATAAAAGGAGGAGTGACAGGGTCCTGCAGATTGGAGATTAGGTCTTTTTTAAAGCTACAACCACATAGACAGGTGTCAATTAGACAAGGCAAGCAGAACAAGTTTTCTCCCAAATGCTTTGGTCTATTTCAAGTGTTAGAGAAGATTAGACAAGTGGCCTACAAACTCAAACTACTAAATCACTCCTAAATCCATTATGTCTTCCATGTTTCTCAGTTAAAACCTTGTAAGGGAAATCCCCAATTGACTCAAAGTGCTGAACTACCAAGTTGTAATCAGAAAGGGTTATTGGAACCAGAACTATAGCATTGTTGGAGAGGAAAATGGTCAAGAAACACAATGCAATGATGGTGTATGGGTTGGTTCACTGTTCTGGGGGTACTAAAGGAGATTCTACATGGGAGCCCTTGCAAGAATTGTATGCTAAGTTCCCTTCCTTTGTTGTACGTTCTTAAGGACAAGAATGTTTTAAGGGGTATGGATTGATGAGTCTGTTATGAGATGGGCACGTGAGGTGCACATGTGTTACCATACACGTGAGGTGCACGTGATTCTCTCCCATTTTGTAACCACTTTTCCTGCCACTTTTCTCTTTAAATACCCGCTTTGTATTTCATTTCATTCTTAGCTTTTGTAATCATACTTTCCTTCTCAATTTCTCTCTATAATCGTTTGTAATAAATTACAAACCAACTTGTAACAAACATCCGCCATTGATAATACAATCAAGTTTTTGGTACTCTATTTATTAGTTTCTTGAGAACCCATGCCATTGTAATCCATTATCGATCTTGTTGATCCTAGTGGTGTGTATCAGTTAGCAATTATGTTTGGATCTGTTTTGTGTTTAGTGTAGATGACGGTGGGTTTGAGATGTGGTGGTTATGAATTGTTTTTCTTTTTGTTTTGTTGTTTATATAGATTTGGGTTAATTTTTTAATGGTGTGAAAATGAGTTTGTGTTTGATATGTGTCTACTGGGTTTAACTTTATTAATTTTTAGAAAAAGAAATTCAAAATTCAAAGAAAAATATAAGAATGATGAAGACGAGGGTATTTTAGTCATTTCGATTCGACCAAGGACTAAAAGTGGAATCAAACCTTCGTCACACGGACATTTTTTGCAATATCGAAACTCGAAGGACCAAACGTGCAATTTGGCCAAACCACAAGGACCATTTTTGCAATTCTCTCTTAATTTTATAGTTATTAGAAAATGTTTCGAAGACATATACTTGGACATTAAATAGCAAACCTAACTTAAACATTGTTTCAACTCTTATAAATAAACGAAAACTATTAGATGGTGATATAACTTGATAATGTATATTGTTGTATTTATCTTAAATACATTACACTTATACGACCTATAAATAATTAAGTTGCTTTCCGGATCATTCATGACGTTTCACTTTATTTATTTTGCTATAATCAATACATTCACTTAAGGTGAGTTTCATGTCTTTTATTTTACTTCTTTTCAACTCTTTTGGGGGAGAATACATGCACATTTAGAAACTCGTTTACATGATTGATTCCAAACTCATTTACATACTCGTTTTCATACTCATTTACATAACTTGAGGCGGGATACATTGCTCATTTTACAAAAGGACACAAGTGCAACATTTTTCAATGTTTACAATAATTACGTAGCGTGCCTAAGTAACGATAACCCACACTGCCCATTATCATGAACTGTTAATTACATTGTGTAAGCGCGAGTGTTATAAATAGATCTATTTGGGATTGCCATCCCCATTCGGGTGAGTAGCGCTCACTAGTTTTGGTGTATCGGACTAACAGACGTATACCATGTCGGATTGGGGATGTTACGGGTTAACATCTACACGGGGCATTCATTGGCATTAAATTGCATACATACATGTCGTAGCGTCAGTTTCATGAGCTTCGTGCAGTCGTAATTACATTTTGTGATATTGTATGTGTTACAATGTCATACACTTTGAAATTTTGTGCTCCACACTACTTTTACTGAACGTCACTAGTTGTTAATCACTCTTTTGTGATACTATGGTGAAGCAATAGTCACTAAACACTCTTTTATGATACTGTGGTTAAAGTAGTAAACAATATTCTCTTTTAGTCTTACATTTACATTTACATAAATCTATGAACTCACCAACTTTATGTTGACATTTTGAAGCATGTATTTCTCAGGTGAATTAAATGCTTGGCTTATCTGGTGTGCATTGGAGTCCAAATTTTACAAGATTGCATTCATGGATTTTTTTTTCTTACATTCAAACTATCGAATCTCGTTGTATTATTTCAGTTTTACATTTTGATGCAAACCTTGGGACAAATGATAAATCAAGTTCAATTTTAATTAAATCAACGAGATTACTTTTCAAACGACTCATTTAGAGGTTGTTCTCTTGTATCTTGTGCTATTGTATTATGAAGTAACACTCCCGGACATTATTCCGCTGCGACCTATTTTGGGGGTGTTACAACTTTAATTTGCTTGCCTTGAATTTTTATGACGTTATCACTCACTTGAATTTGTAGGCAGGGGAGGCAGGAAAGCCGGCAGACTGAGGACTCGCGGGGAAACCAGGAACCCCGAGTTAAGGAAGATTACGGATGAATAGGGCCCGCAGAAGATCAGGTTTGAGTTTAACGATATAGGCACGTTGCTTCCTCGTAGTGACCACGCGGCTCAGTGGAGTGACCACGCGAGATTACCAGGGAGTTCCCGATGCACTACCCTTCTCGGCACAAAATCGAGCCGGAGAAGAAGGCGGGGGTCATGGGAACCCTTAGGGTCAGTTATTTCATTATCCTTTTATATTATTTTATTATCGTGTTTATTTATTTAATTGTGTATATTTATCTAAATTTGTTTATTTATTTATATCTATAAGCATGTCTTTGTTATATATGATTGCAACAACATTTTGACTTGACGCCTCACATCCAATCCAAGCTTTGGCCAAAAATCCAGAAGGGCATCGAGCAGCATTTGGCCAAGGTCTACGTCGACAACAATCATCCTTAAAGAAAGAGCATTGGGTTCTTAGCCCTGACGGGACGTATGATGTGGAAAGCATCAGATCCCGACCTCCCTAGAACATCAAGCAGCCAGATTAGAATAAGCAGATTGACTATTGGCTTGATTCTAAGAACGCTACCTAAGCCCTTCAAAATGCTCAAAACCAAGCAAAGAGCAAGGTCTTCTGCCGACAGGGATCCCGGTCACTTTTTGTCCTTCGAGATATGCAGGTAATAAACATTATAATTATTTTACATATATATAGTTCATTATATACATGGTGTGTTGTGATTTGTCGTTTTTAATTTGTTTCATCTTATATACGTGTGTATGTACAGATGGAGAGCTATGACACTCGAGAGTACCCGTCCCTGATCCAGACCTACTTCGACACACCTACTGTTGACGGCGTATTTGCGCAGGACGAGGCGCGACTTCAATATGTAAGTATTGTTTCAAAACACGCACTTTAATGATTTGTCGAGACATAATGTAGTAACCCGACTAATATATTAACTATCTCGTTTTTTTGTCACTACATAGGAGGAGATGCTGAGGCTCAGGGATCTAGGCGCCAATACACCGACGGGTGTGCCCTACACCGAGGACCAGATAATGGCAATGGTTCAAAATGGCAAGCAGCGGGGGCACAATCCTGGTGTTGGTAGGGTTTTGGCGAGACAAGGCAGGGACGTCATCTCTATCAACGAGCCTTGATGCACGCACACCAACGCCGATGTCGATGAGGTAAAAGAATAAAATAAGCTGCTAAGGAAAGAGCTCAATATGCTGATGACGGTAGTCAAGAGTGACGACAAGATGTCTCAGCTGCTTACGCAGCTTCAGTCACAGCATGAGGTCGTTGGTGGCAGTGGGAGTGGCGGGGGCGGGGATGAGGACGCCGGCGGGGATGACGAGAGTTAGGACATGTTAAATATGGGTACGTATATGCTATTTTGTTTTTTGAAGTATATTTTGGCGACCAGTATATAAACATTTGTTGAACCGTTTATTTAGAACATGTTATCTAAATATTTATAGACTTGTATCTTGCGGATATTGCAAGTTTTGTGGCTAAGAAGCCCGTTTTGTAGACTATATTATATTTATTCGGATTTTGGTCGTATTTAGCTTATTTATACTAAATGCGTTGATCGGTTATATTGTTTTGTGTTTTGGTAAAAGTTGGAATGTATTTGGGTAGAGTATATATTGGTAGATACAAGTTTGTTTATTGGTCGATTTTTTCCGAAAAAATTCAGAAAAAAAATCAGCCGACACAAAAAAATCTGCAGTAATTTCCCCGGCGACATGTCGCCGGGGATAGTGTGAAACAGATGTCGGGGATTGATGGCCAGGTTTGACCTGGTCAACAATCTAAACCATATTCCCCGGCGACATGTCGTCGGGGATAGTTTTGGAATAATTAATTAATTAATTAATTAGTTAAGTAATTAACTAATATTAATGACAAAATTATATCGGCGACATGTCGCCGGGAAAAGGTTTGACGAGCCAACGTTTTTGTTGACTGAAAACAATGTGAGCTCGTCTTTGTCGGCGGGGCAAATAGCCGGGGATTGAATCCCCTTTGAGATTTTCCCGGCATGTATTCCCCAACGACATGTCCACGGGGATAGTATTCCCCGGCGACATGTCGCCGGGGAAAGAGGTATTATGTCGTCGGGGATATTGTCGAATGTTGTAGTGTCTTATTAAGAAAAGAAAAAAAAAACTCTTATAAGATACAGTAATTGATTTGCACGTCATAAAAAATGTTGTACTATAAGATGCAATTTAATGGCACATGACACAACTATAAAAAAAAGATAATTTTGTAAGGTTTGAAGGTAAGTTAGAGTTGTACAAAACTTGTACATATCATTTCCATTTTTACAAGCATATATTAGTTGTCTTATAAATCGCATTGTCAGCTTGATTTTAGCACCAGAGATCTTCTTGACACCTGTTATAACTTGGAAATAAACATATCTGAAAATAAGTCGAGCATCTTATTAGCTGCAAGCTTAAGTAAGTTGACTAAAACATCATTTCTTAATCAAAATCTCAAAATTTATACAATTTGACTGGTCAAGTAAAGCTCAAACTTGGAAGTATGATCACTATATTAGGCCATACCATTGTTATATTTTTAAGCTTCACTTACTTTTCACCTATTTCGCTTACAAATCGATATGACTAAGATCACAATTTTAAACAGATTTCTCAACAGTAATCAACATATGTAAGTGATGTTAGTAATATTAGTAAATTTCTTTTAGATTATGGATGTAGCATGAAACTTTTGTCATTTGCATTATATTGGGAGTAGGGTAGCTTAGGATTCAAGTTTACTTTGGATGCAAGTCAAGTTAGGATGCAAGTGGCATATGACTTGGGTTATAGAGACCAACTAGGATTAGCCGACTTATATATAAGTCTAATAGGAATAAGGTCTTAGGTTATTAGTTTTTTACAATGTAACTTGATGATCAAGTAGAGTTAAACGAAGAAATCGCAAATGCGTGTTTCAATTCGTCTATGGTTTCTTATTGTTCTTCCTCTGTGAAGGAGTTTTCTTTCATTGTAGTAACCTTAGTTATCCAATTGCCATTCGATTTTTTTTTATCTTCTATAACAGTTCCTCTAATAAAGGTGATCCCGCGCGTTCTTTATTTATCCAACAAAAACCATACACGGATACTCTTTTTGTTCAACTTACAAATTACAAGTTGGAAAACATAATAAAGTTACTACATACTAGATACAATCCATAACCACGTACGCATGATTGATGCAGAAATAAAATCAATATATACTAAAATCAAACAATGAATTTTAAACAGAAAATATATAAGAATGATCTACATGACTCGTAGCTTCTTCCTACTTAAAATCGTAATATGGGCACCAATAAGTACTCCGCGTAGTATAGCTGCACAAACATACAATTTCTTGGTGACATGAAAGTATACATAATTACTTTTCATGATTGTTTGAAATCAGTTTATTACTCTTGCCGTCCCAATTCACGACGTTCATATATATTTTGAGTTATCGTAAAATAAATGTTAACTTTCATGTTACAACTAGTATAAAAAAGTTTAGAATTTGTGAAGATGTTTTTATTTTTATTTATGAACGGTGTAATAATTATATTTTAAAAGTGGACATGTATTTTGAGACGGGATAGAATAAAATATAGTATATAGTTTTCTGAATAAGTGGATAAAATATTTTATCATGAATGAAATTCACAGGTTTTACCATCCAAATGAAGAGGTAGAATGATTCAATGGCTTCGTTGCTTTCGAGATCAACCAAGTTTGCATTTCTCCAAAGAATAAAACCAAAGATGCCATGACCAATTACCTATTAACCATAAAAAGATATATGATATATCTAAAGTTTTCTTGTGCTAGCAAACACAAACTTCTTTTGTCTTAGTAAGCACATGATAGTATTGAATTTAGAGGTGATGTCTTGTGAATCTGATTTTTTTTTTCTTTGTAACGACAATTATAATGAATAAATTATTTGTTTCTAGCCATACCATTATCAATCGGATCCAAAAACGTGTTGATGATAACCCGATTAATATAGCCATACCATATATCATTTCAAGAAGGCCGATACAAATCCAAAAGACCTGCAGAAATATGTAAATTGTTTCAAAATTCAACTTCATAGTCAAAGGCTATGAAGAATTGATACAAAAACGTTATGGTAGAAGTTTGGAACTGACCCGTTTTTGCCCAAATTGCGAAGCAAAGGAGTTGATACCATTAACCTTGTCTCCCTCGACATCAGGAACGTCCTAAGGTTTCACGGTTCATATATAAGTATAATCAACATTAGGAAATATAAAAGAAAAAAAGACGAGACATTTGCTTTATAGTATTAGGTAAAAAGAATGACATGTACCTTAAATAGTGCGATAACTACTGCATAGATGCTCATGAATCCAGATACAAATATGACATGCTTCGAAAGTAAGAGTGTTCTTCCTTTAATAAGAGTCTGTAACATCGTTCATCTAAGTTAAATAGCTAATTAGTAATATATATAGTCTTATTTGTTTAATTACTGGTCTATTGTTCTAAACATAATCTAACTTATAACAACTTGTGTAAATATTTAACCTGAGCGTGAAGGTGGAACAAAATTGGAACGATCGCTCCTTGAACTGACCAAAGGCACATTGCAGCAAGCACAGGAATCCTCTTCCACCGTAATAATGGTACCTAGATAAACGCTCGACCAATATACACATTAGAAGGGTGTTACCAAGTCAGATAACTTACGATCATAATTAATTATGTTTGAAATACACTAATTATACGACTCACATCAAGAGAGTATGCAGTTCCAAAAGCATACCATAAGAACAAACCCAACTTCAAAGGCCAAGAATTAACACTCCATCCTAAGCAAAATCCCTAAGAAGCATCAACACACGTACCATTAGTATAAAATTTGGTCAAACTTTTAGATGTGATAGTTACTTATAAAAAGAAGATTTTATTTAACTATTAACTTGTACCAAAAAAGCATACAACGAGGTGAGTAGAACGCCGGTTTTAATAGGAAGTTCGCCTGATGCTAACACCAAATATGGCTTGTTAACCTTGTCGATCTCGATATCTGAAAGTTGATTAATTCCTACAACATACAAATTGGCCAAACAGCCACCAAGGAGTGCCTGAAAGTTTCATGTTGAATTAAAAAAGGCTATGAAGCATAACTCGAAAATTATAAATTTTAAACAAACCTGCAAAAGTCCAAGAAGAAATGATGGAGTAAAATCTTTAAAGTTCTGGACGGCAAGCAAAGTAACCGAAATGATGGACAGTGCCTGCTCAAGAGAAAACGTACAAATAATCATATTTTGTAACTGTGGAAACATAATTACAGATACATGCATATAGAACACAAATAACCATTTATGCATGTTTAGTATATAGTAATTTTATCGACAGCGTAAGTAGTAATATATTAGAACTTATACCGATCCTTTAATCGTGTAAATTCTTGCGTACTTGTAAATAGCATTCAACGTAGCTCCGAAGGATTTTTGATGAGTTTTAGGACGAAAACACTCAGATTCATGCACATTTGCTGAAAATTCAGAAGCGGCATTTGCCACAAACTTCGTTTTTGTTCTTTGATGCCGATGAATATCTGTTATATATTTGTTGCCGTTTAGAGTATTTAATCTTCCAAATTTTGTCACAGAATGCTCCAAGTTAATGATTTTCTGCACATGAACCCTTGAAACTTCTACAATATTTCCATTACCTAAAAAGATTCAAAATCGTTAAATAGCTTTTAGCAACATTTGATGATGTTAAGTTGGCATATATTATTAAGTATACTTACTAGAACAGACTGCAGATAATGGAGATTTTGAAAATGACGAAGGCTTTAGAGCTGATTCAATCTGCACAGAATTCATATTTCTTTAAGCTAAAGCGAACCACAAGAATTGAAGTGCTAAAGCCTTATATTGTATATGTAATGACGAATTGTATTGGTGATATCGAAGAAAACAGCTGATGTTGCCAGTTGAAAATGATTCAATTACAAATTTTTAAAAAATGAAAACAACCACGTATAAGCTTCTTGTCTGGCTTACCTGTCTTTCATCGACTTATCCATCCCGGTTCGTTATTTTTCCTTTGGATTTAAGTTCATGTACTTGTCAGTCTTTTGTTAACAACAGCAAAATTTCAACGCATTTGTTGTTAGAATATAATTTTTGGTTTGTCACAATTGGCTTTAATCGATAAGCAAAAGAGATCGAAAAGAGAACTACGTTGTTGTTCATCCAGTGAATGGTTAAAAGTATGTGACAAGATAATTACTATTATAAGAAAAATGCTTTGTAAGTGCCGAACGAAAACATTCATATATTAAAAGCATTTCCATTGTATTAATCGATTAGATAGACAGATATATGTTTAAAAATCTGTTAAGTAGTACAATAATAGAGAGATTTTAATGAGACTATTGTGTATTATAATGATTTTGGTCATGTCGACAAGATAAATAGTAGACATATGTTCGAAAGTGGACTATAAGTAATTTAGCGAACATTTTGGTAATATTTTGTAACATACCTGTATATCGACCCTTTTATGTAATTATTGCAACTAAAGAAAAAAAAAATTATGATTTAGCTACATGCAACTATATATAAAAAAACTACATTGTTTGAACGGCGTTAACCACTCAAGGGTGACATATTGACAAAATAGTTTGTGGTTATCACTCTAAATGTGTGAGCTTAATTTATGGTAGGTGCAAACAAACTTGAAGTGGTCACGCCAACCTCGTGAAAATAAAAGGCTTTACTTGGTTTGGGGTTGTGCGTGTGGCGGTGGTTAAGAACTAGAAATCATATAGTTAAAAGAAAAAACTAGAATTGAAGAGCTTTACTTGGTTTGAGTCTGTGTGAAGAGCTTTACTTGTATATCGACACGAAAGTCATAGTTAAAAAAAAACCATATTCTTTGAACGGCGTTAAGCACTAGAAAGCCAAAAGCAGCAACCAAACGAGTACAATCACAATGAGTTGAAATATAACTTTTAGATATAATATCTCAGAAAAATAATAAAGAAACTTCCCTCGTAGGTCAGGTAAAAGATCAATTTTGATGTGGACTAATTACTCTAGTTTATCTGTATTTTACTATATCTCTTAGACCAAATATAGGACGTGCATGATGATCTAAATGATTTTGGATTTATCGAAGGGTTTATATACGTTAAACAAACGAACACAACCAGATAATCATATATTCATTTTTGATTATGCAAGTTTGTGTTGTCTTTTTTATTCGTAACTATTCTGTTTTACAAAAATAGTTGTACTACGTAATATTCAAACATGAATGAAGACACATAAACAAACGAATTACTGAGCGTTTATAGCGAGATGCTTGTTCATGTTTGTTGATTAAAGTTAAAACTAAAAAGAAGGAACATTTAATCTTATCGTTTATTAAATTAATGAACACGTACAATTGAACTTTCGACTAAATTTTTTCTAGAACGAGGCATTCAGACCCGTGCGATGCACACGGGTTGTGTCTAATTGTTGATTGCGCAAGGCTACAGAACCATTAACTCTCAATATATATAAAGTAAAACTACCCGCTTCGTTACATGAATGCCAAATCTTTATAATCCAATCTTACAATTCCTTAGCAACATCAACAAATTATCATGCATATGGTTAAAAGACGAAAGAATGAACAGGCGACCAAATTCGCTAACCGTAGATTCAAATTCCAGATCATTGTTACTGGTCATATGAAAAGCATGCAAAAATAGTTATTTCACCAAGTGTACATGTATGCGTCAAGAGAATTTTGACTTCATAGATTCAACCATGATACTTTAGTTGGCAAGTAATTTTTACAATAACGGAATCATTCTTCATACAACGTGATACACTATCAATGATTTAGATAGTACAACAAACTATACAATTTTTGTGTTTAATAATACATAAACCTCAAAGGTGGCGTAGTAGTTGGAGACTTTTCGAGTGAAGATTTAAGTCCAATCTCACATGTTCTAACTTCTGGGGCAGTTTTAACGCACAACCTAAGTGGTTCCTTAAGAGAGCTCGATGTCCAAAATCCTTAAAATGCACCTACGACACGCCATAACCAATGCAATACTCGGTGTTGCAGGCCTTAAGGCAAGGCATTAGCAGGTCATTAGATCGATTTAAACACGACTTGAATTTTGAAGTCTCAGTGAGTTTAGTTGAACTCAAAAGTTGCAAGACCAAGGTTTTGCTAAACCGTTGCAATTAATTCCCCAAAGAAAGTAACAGAATGTATTAAAAACATTCGGAAACTGAAAGCATTACCTGGATCTTTGACCTTTGCTTTCTTGCTCGAGTTTGACTCCTCAATATGTGGTTTCATGCTGGGAACACCATTTGTTTCCATTTGTTAAATCATAGGGAAAACGGTAACAGCGTTGTACCTGGAAATAGTTCCCATCTGATATATGCACATCGGACGTTGACCTGCAAATACAGTTGTTCAACTTCTTACTATTGGTTTGGAAACCGTATGAAGGAGTTTAACTATTTCAAGTTTTGCTTACACCAAAATGGACTATTTTATTGACAACTTGATGAGACACGTGTTAAAAAATAATTTTGATTAACTCAATGATTAAATTTCAAAAACATACTTAGTTTTTTAATGTACCGATTTTGCATAAATGGTCATAGAATAAACTAAAACATGTATATTATTGACAACAATGTTCTTGTAAAAGTTGTGCCACAAAAGGGTTTTGGGCAATGCAGTCATTGGGAATAGGTTTACCTCAAGTTTTAGACACACCGACGCATCCGTAGATGTTGTTCAACAAAGTAACACGAACGACAGTAACCTGCATATTACCAAATCGCACCCAAAAAAATTGTAAAAAATTATAACAAACCAATCCCAAACACCCCCTTAACAGCTATGATACACCATGTTCATAACACTTCAAGTTAACAACACAATAGAAATGGAGCTATTCTGATCCCCTGGCTCCTGAAAAAAGTATGTACAAAAGAGAAGGAATAAGTTTGTTGTACCTGTCACGTGGGCGCGCTTTTAGATATCAATTTTACTGGCCTAGCTTAACAAAATAGGCAGGAATAATATAGATGGAAACTTTATACCTGGTATCGCCAAACTTAAATATCTTGAAAATCACAAATCTTGAATATCCTGCTCACAAAAATATAAAAAAAGACTCAAATGATACTGAAGAAGATACAATATAATTATAACAAATGTGTAGATGAAACATATGAAACAATTCATAGTCATATGGTATAATTTGTTTTTGGCTCAAATGAAAAAAAATCCCAAATCTTGAATATTCTGTGAACATACATAGTTATAACAAATGTGTAGATGAAAGATATGAAACAATTCTCGAAACAACTATAACAAATTATACCTCCTTATAAGCTTGTGGCGGCTTATCCTCAACACGGCTAAACCGTCTGACAGTCGACAAATCCACCGGCTTCCGTGGCCCCCTATCCCTAATTAATCACAACATCAAACCACCAAACCACTTTTAAAAATTCTCTAAGTCGGGACACCTGCAATTAGCCATTTCCATGATTAGAGAAAAATATACAGGACCCGTCAAGTTTAATACATTAAAAGGTAGTAATGTATGTCATTGTGGCATGTCTATACATATAGCCGTGTGCCTTTTTGAATGACATAAAAACACAATTGTGTTACATAAGATCTAACTTTCTGCATAATCAAATTAACCGGAGTTCTTAAAACACAGTGACACGAATTCCCTGAGACTCGTTAATTTAGAA
>BQNB010060708.1:3746-23441 GCA_026074375.1 Tanacetum coccineum
AGTATCACAAGTGATATACAAATAACTTTAAAATCCCTACCCTAAACCCTAAACCCTAACAACTTACATCTATACCAAAAACCCTAAAAATACTTAAATCTATACAAAAAACCCTAAACCCCTAACCACTTAGATCTATATAAAAAACCTAACCATTTGGATCTATACCAAAAAACCTAAACCCCTAACCACTAAAATGTATACCCAAAGCACTAAACACCTAACCCCTTAGATATATACCAAAAAACCTAAACACCACTTGTCTAAACCCGAAACCATAAACCCCTAACCACTTGGATCTATACCAAAAACCCTAAACCCCTAACCACTTGGATCTATACAAAAAACCTTAAACACCTAACCACTTGGATCTATACCAAAAACCCTAAACACCTAACCACTTAGATCTATAACAAAAACTCTAAACACCACATAGATCTATACCAAAAACCCTAAAAACTAAACACTAAACCATAAACCCCTAACCACTAAAATCTATAAGAAAAAACCCTAAACCCTAAACCATAAACCATAAACCCTAAACCACTAACAAATGGGTATAATATCACAAGTGATATACAAATAACTTTAAAATCCCTACCCTAAACCTTAAACCCCTAAAAACTTACATCTATACCAAAAACACTAAACAACACTTAAATCTATACCAAAACCCTAAACCACTAACCACTTGGATCTATACCAAAAACCCTAAACCCCTAACCACTTAGATCTATACCAAAAACGCTAAACAACTAACCAATGGGTATAGTATCACAAGTGATATACAAATAACTTTAAAATATATACCAAAAACCATAAACCCCTAACCACTTGGATCTATACCAAAAACCCTAAACACCTAACCACTTGGATCTATATCAAAAACCTTAAACCCCTAACCACTAAAATCTATACCAAAAAAATACTAAACACCTAACCACTTAAATCTATACCAAAAACCCTAAATCCTAAACCCTAAACACCTAACCACTTAGATCTATACCAAAAACCCTAAACCCTAAACCAATAGGTACAATATCACAAGTAATATATAAATAACTTTAAAATCTATACCAAAAACCTTAAACACCTAACAACTTAGATCTATACCAAAAACTCTAAACACCACTTAGATTTATACCAAAACAACTAAAAACTAAACGCTAAAACCTAAACCCCTAACCACTAAAATCTATAACAAAAAACACTAAACCTCTAACCACTTAGATACATACCAAAAGAATTATTGGATCTAAAATATAATATAATATCACAAGAGATATAAACATCAAATATAAAAACCAAAACTGTTGCATTGATAATAACATAATATCACAAGTGATAACATATAAATGTCTAAATAACAAAAATAATCAGAAAATTTTATTGAAGCCTAATAAAAAAATTCTTTAAAGAAAAATCCATGAGTTGTACTAATTTTTTTTTCTTTTTTGTATGAAAGTAAAATCAGACTCGAGCTGTGACAAAACACATCTTAAACTGAAACACTTCCAGAAGCACCGCCTCGGAGCCCACCTTCTACATGATCGCTGCCGCTAGGAACAACTACTGCAGAAGGACCGTCCTGGAACCCACCATCTACATGATCACTGCCGCCAGGAACAACTACTGCAGGATATAAGACATCAACGTCATTCTTCTGTGGACAAGTACACCTATTGTGATCAGTAGATCCACAAACACCACAGCCATTCTTTTTATATTAGTTTTCCTTATACTTTTCTTCATTGATATTTCTCTTCCACTCTTGATACGCTTCTGCTTCTCACGTCCCTTTGGCCTTACACCTGTTGGATTCTTATCTTTAACCTTAGCAGGCTTCTTAACACCCATAAATTCTTGAACAAAATCAAAAACTATGCGGGTTGGAACAATTGGCAACTCAGCCTCAAGGTCAGACTTTATTGCTTTCATCTTATTTATAAACACATACAACTTTGGCTCATTATTCCTCAACATATGTACACATGAATCAAGTATGATAGAACCCTCCATTGCAAGCTTCTCAATTGCTTCATTCTTCTCGCCATAACGGTTTTTTTTGTTCCTCAAATTAGGTGGGATCAAATCCTTGGTCCAACGCCTCAATATATACTGATCTGGAATACAAGACACTTTGAAGTTCTTGAATACACAAAATATGTGTCGACATAAAATTCTAGCCCAGAGCGAACAAAAAGCTGACAACAGCAGGTTACTGAAGAATCTCCTTTGTTATAAAGTACCTTAAAAAAACATCATTATATCACAAGTGATACTTCATTTGATATTCTTATTAATAGAAAATAAAAACTAAAAATATCACTTTTGATACTTCAAAAACAATAAAAAGATTTGAAAAAATATAAATACAATCATATATCACAGGTGATACTCATACCATATTTTTAACAATAACAATAAAAAAACTTGAAAAAATATAAAAAGTGATAAATGAAATTCAAAATGTGTACCTTGTAGTATCCTGTATGTTTTTGATGCAAATTAATCTCTTCATCAACATTCTCAAAAGTATTTTCTTTGTCAATCACTTCTGGAAAACCAACAGGCTTTACTTTATCCTCATCAATAGTACAAACTGTACATCCCTCATCTGAACTCATACTCGTTATTGAACATAACCAAGACCCTGCAACAATCTCTTTCTGGACACGAATAAAAAGGCTGCGAGTATAGACTTTAGAAGCATGGTCTTCAATAGGTAATGGTGTCAGCAAATTAGGGAATGAATCAAACGACTGATGATCTAGTTTTTCTTGCGTTTGTCTTTGCCTTTCCATTGCAGACTCATAACAAAGCATAAACTTTACTAGCGTTGCACCAGAACTAAGGAAATATGAGAAAAATGAGTTCTCGCTTTCTGACCTAGAAGTAGTCCTCATCAACCCACATAATGGAGAATCAACAAAGAAGGCAGGGATCCATGATGATCTAAGACGATACATCTTTGAAAGCCACTTGTGATTGACAAGATTGAATTCCTCCATAAGCTTATTCCATTTATCCTCAAACTCCTCAGGACCAATAAACATATTCCAGACGATCTTACCAAATTTTTCTTTAAAATCAGTTTCATCATAAATTCTGGACACAACCTAAAAAAAACCAAAGAACAAAAAATAAAGGAAAAAAACATTAGAATGGGATATATCAAATTAAACTAGTCACATTTAATCAAACAGTAAATTATCACTAATGATATTTATTCAAACAGTAAGTTATCACTAATGATAAACTAGTGAAATCTAAATAAACAATAAAGTATCACTAGTGATAAATCAAATGTAAATCACATTAAACTAATATAAAAAAACAGTCAAGTATCACAAGTGATAAACAACCTATTATTGTTAAAAAAACAATCAAAAAATTAAACAGCAATGAAATATCACAAGTGATACTTTCAAAAACAAATACCTTGGCCGGGATCTTTTGCATGATATGCCGCATGCAAAGCCTATGCTTAGACTCAGGAAACTCAGCAGCAACAGCAAGACGCATCGATCCATCTTGATCGGTAACAATTATATTTGGAGCACGAATGAAAGCTTTCTTGAAGGCTCTAAGTAACCGTCCATAAGCTTTTGCAGTTTCTCTTTTCAAAAGTCCTGAACCGACCGTAACTAATCTCCTGTGATTATCTATGGCAGTGAAAGGAACAAAAACCATCTTGTACCTGATAAAAATCACAAGTGATAACGTATTACAAAAAGTCTACAAAAAACAGTTGAAAAAATAAATCATAAAGATTTTAAATGTCAACAAAGCATACTTGTTTATTTTATATGTAGCATCAAAAGACACAATATCACCAAACTCAATGTAGTTGCACTTCGCAACTTCATTAGCCCAAAATAAACCACAAAGCTCAGCATCCTCAACAAAATAATCAAACGAAAAGCCTTTTGTGAACTCTTGCCTCTCTTCAAACCTAGTAATCAACATCTGAGCATCACTATCTCCAATGAAACAGTTAACGCCACGCGTGAAATTCTTGAACTCTGTTTGAGTACCATGCACGAGTGAGGATGAACCTTTTAAATTGTGTTACGTTTATGAAAAAGACTCGGTCACCCCGTGTATTGTTTAGAAAAGCATAGTTCGTAGTTTAAACGTTAGCGTATGACTTATGGTGTTGGGCCGGGTCTTTACCCACATGTTAGCCCACTCCATAGCCCACTTAGGGCACTAAAAACCTTGTATTTAATCACCCTTTCCAGCCATGGGAAGGGTTGGATGTTCATTGTATAACAAACACACTAAGTGTCATTCTCTCACTAGAACTCCCCACTTTCTCTCTCTAGAAAATTCGGCCAACCCTAATCTTTCACTTGTGTTGTGATAAACCAATATACTACAAACTGGAATACAGATTATGAGCTCTAACTGCACCAATGTTTGAATTTGCAGCTTTGATAATAAACAGTTGCTCATTGTAAGTTAACTTCCTCTTAGCTTTGGACAAGTGCTTATACTCAATCCTATCAAGCTCATGATTATGTTCAAGATCAAATACAACAAGTCTGTACTTTGAAGTTTTTAGAACCATATCAAACTGAACACGTGCCTTACAACCACAAACTCTGAAGTTTGAAGACCTTACTTGTCTATCATTCTTCTTAGGATCTAAAGTATTCAACCAAACCTCCTTTGGACAACCTTCCCTATTACAAACTAAGTACTTTGTTTTCACGTAACCACACTTCAATCGTTTCTGACATGATAACCTAACACCAAAACCTACTTCAGAAGCATATCTCCTATACACCTCAATACATTCGTCAAGACTATCATAAACAGTACCCAACACTGGTAACACACTGGCAGAAACTCTAGGAACCCAATGAACTGATCCGTCGGGAGTGTCAATAAGCTCATGATGATAAACATCTTTAGTAGTTTTCAAACTATTAGAAGCTAAAACCAAAATGTAATAAAACACACAGTAAATATCACTAGTGATACAAAACATATAAAATTCAAAACAAATAGAATATCACCAGTGATACAAAACATAACACATTATAAAACACTTAAAACAGCAAATATGTATAATATCACTAGTGATCCAATACGTAACACAAACACAAAAATGTTAAACTATCAAAAAATAAGAAAAATATCACAAGTGATATTACGCATATTTAGTTAACTAATAAGCAAACTAACTAATAAGCAAAATAAGTATAAAATATCACAACATAATCAAAATTAAGACAAAAATAAATATCTATTTAAAGCAAAATCAACATGTTAAAAGCTAATTACACTAACAGCTTAATTAATAAGCACTATTGAACTATAATGAACACACCACCACTAGAAACACGTTTTGACACATCTTCTCTGTTACCCGTTTCGTTTATATAAGTACATTCTCAAAGTCTTACTTCTTTAAGAACAAAAACTGCTGATATTTTTACCTTGGTTTCAGGAATTGGCTTAGATTCCGAAGACAACATAAGAATGATTACCGTAAAGAGACTATGCCGAAGCATGCTCACAAGAAGTGGCATCCCTAGAAAAGCAAGCCCGCATTTCTACACAACAAAACACCTGTTGCTATAAGACCCTTTGAGCGCTAAATGAGACCAAATTGAGGAATTGCGCACAACAAGGCGCGTCTTTCTTATGAGGATACACTACTGATGAACAGATGTAGTCTGAGCACATCTCATTAAAGTGCCTGGAATACAATGATCTGCTCACAAGATACCTGACTCAGTGAGACTTCTTAATCGACCCTCACCCGGCAAACACTATTATCGTTCATTCCACATGTTCTCTTACATAGGGGAAAGACACGACGGAACACTCGTGGTAGAATGAATGTCATGGAATTATTAACACTTGGGACGACGTTGTTAGAAAATTCTTCCACAGATTCTATCCAGACTCACGTGTTGGAATCACACGTGCTGAGCTTCTTAAGGAAGCCGATTTCCATGAATTCTCAAATTAGGTTTGAACCGAGAAGCTTCATCGGATACAGATATAGATAACATTTTCGAGTTCAGCTACTTTCAAAACTTGTTTGGACATACCTTGTGAGAGTAAAATAGGCAGAAGATGTATGAGGCTAACACTGCAGTAGGTTTAGTCGAGGTAACTTCAGACGATGATGAGGCCAACCTAAAGCAAGGCAATGATGAATGCTTTACACCGTACGTGGAATGCCAGGAAAAACACTGAAAATGAACCAACACAGGTTTATAGCGGACACAATAGAAGAGCTACACGACATTAATCATGTTTGGACATCATCACGATAACAATCCTTAACACCCTTGAGCAGAATAACAAGACCCATGAACCTGTGACATGAATGATCGAAAAATTTGAACTCATCAAGTACAACCAATTCGATTCCTAATGAAGTAATACAAAGGAACTACACCTAGTAAGCCTAACAAGCAATGGAGACGCCAGCACTATGACAGTGTTTTATCTATATCGTTTACCAAGAGAACAGTTCCAAAAACAGCGATGAAGGGGTGGAAGGTCAAGACGCGTAAAGGACTAAATAATAAGAAGCTGAAGGACAAGTTTACTAACTCAAAAGACTTTGGCTAGTACAGACAAAAGTGCTTGCCGGGAGACAACCCGGAATGTAATTTCAATTTTATCGAGTCTGTCTTCCCAGTTGATCAATACGGCGTATCCACTACCAATGGATATATCCGCAATCCCTTTCGATCTTATCTTTTAAATGCTTAACCTTTATTGCCAGGCGAACTCGATACGGCTCTCACATGGTAAACCAAGATACGCCGTATTAAGTAACCGGAACAACGATAGTGATTCTTTATACATGCTACCTCCCTTACGAAAGAGCTTTCCAGTTTACTGGATACGCGTATTGCGGCACCAGTACATCTGACGTTTAAACAACATCTGTTTAATTTTTTATACATTTTATCCTAACCGGAAAGTCGCACGTAAGACAATTTTAGATTGTATTTAATTTCCCAATATTTGACGGACCTTCTCTCAAATACATGGAACTTTTGGATGAAGTCGAAAAACACGAATGCTAGAATAAAAGGTAAACAATTCGTTGGAAGCTTTGGAGCAATTTTGAACAGCGGTACTTATGGTCCACAACACTACTCTTTGCTTCGCAAGCCTTAAGGAAGATCTTACCGAGCAACAATCGCCCCGTACCCCCCCTAGGGAGCAGTCATTTTAGTATCTTTTTAATTTTCTGAAACTCATCATGCAAATGACATACAACAGAAGACACTTGTATAAGTTCAGTAGGAAGAGACATGGAGACAATTAAACTGCCTACATGACCCTGAGATTTCAACAAACTAATATGCAAAAAAAACAAACAGTGAAATTTAAAATTATTTATATCGCGAGACAACTAATTTTAGTGCATCTACTATTAGTAACTAACCCGACCAGCAACAAACAACCCATAGTTCCAATTGTGAGAATTAACCTATTTTGTTCCCCGCCATTCTACCTAAATTCCATTATAAGCAAGCATTGATATAAATTGGGAGCTTAAATGAAGTAAAATGAAGAAACATCTCTCCTGGCAGGACCAAATACGTCATATCCCATTGACAAAGATACACGGCTATTTTATCAAAAGTTATACTAGATGTCTTTGTAGCTATTACATTTAATAATCAAGCCGTAGCCTGCAGACTTCACCAAATATACCACACCAAAATCGAAATCAATACCCGATCTTCCCATACATTATACCATAATCGTCGTATCGAAGATACTGTTTAAGAATATACTCTATAGGAAGCAATAACAAGATATCATCAACGTGGTCCCTACTCTAAGCTACCACTCAAGACTCCTTTCGACTTACCAGATACGCTTATCGATCTCACTATTCTAGCGACAAAATAACTCATCTACCAACCTCGACTTTTTAGGTGTCAAAAACACATATTTTCGAAACCTCTAATTCCAGAAAGTCGATTTCAGAAGCGCTTTAGACAGAGCGCAGGAAGGTATACAAACGTGCATATAACCCATGCGGAAACGACTTTAATCTTAAGCATATCTTACATACGCTTGTTTGTCTTTGAGGCATCTCAACACTACGTTTAACTCGGTTAGGTTAAGCCTCACATTAGTGATTTGTGAGTGTTTAACATACAACATTTTAACGGCTACCAATCCATTAGTGTGAGCCAATGATTAATTCTGCTATCTTTGCCATTGACTTTCTGCTTGGTGATTTATTCTTATATCTCGTACGTTATCAGTATATGTTCTATGTTTTTGTGGGTTGATATATGTCGCTGATGCTATAGTAAGTGCACCACAAAACCATTCAACACCCTACATGTAGGGAGTAGTCCGATTAGATAGACAAAAAACGAAGGACCAAGCGACAACAGTGAGTGGGACAACAAACTAGATGCTGCAAGGGGGTAGCTCCCCAATAAAGGGTGATTTAAGGCTTCAACGTCTTGCCCGCTTTACAACAAATCGCCGACTACAGGGATAACAAGAGCGTTATAAGAAAACATTAACTCACAATAACAACAGAGGGATGGACTTATGCAGACACCACATCTCCGTTACATGGACCACGGTGTGTCTAGGTTTTAGACGAAGAAGATATGCCTATAGTCTCTCTCAGGAATGCAGTTGCCCACTACGGATTTAGAATAAAGATCTTCACGATAACAAGCTTAAAATACCAACAATTAAATTCTGTATTTAATCAGGCTAAGCAATGTTTTACCCATAATACACATAGAGACTATACCAAAGCTTTCTTTGCCTTGTGTGTAATCGCCACATTTGTCTGTTATTAGATGGATAGAAGTAGGTTTCTTCTACCATTTCACACCCATGTGGCTAAATCTCACAGAATTTGACTCCATTCCCAAAGAGGTCTATCCAGAGAAAAACAAAACCTTACTGTACATACGCGAAAAAACGTAATACTAACAAAACTACCACGGGAAACTACAACTCGTTAGATGATTTCGTTAATATGTAATTCGGAAACTAACTAAATATAAACATAATAAAACTTACATCAAGGCTTTCATATGCAAAAACCTATACTACGACATGAAACAGCATCTGACTAGCATCATGTGTTTTTGACGCGCCGTTCACCCAAACAAGGGAATAAAGGGAATAAATTTGGTTTAAGCTAGTGTTCTAATCTTAGAGTAGGGTAAGAAACAAAATTCTATTTAGCCGCATGGTAGATTCGTCCCATGTCCCGAGATCATGTGAAATTTTGTTTGTTTTTCTTTGTTCTTCAATACTCTAAGTCACAAACACTCGGTCTATCATGCAATAAGAAGCGTATTCACTATCACAAATAGTTTTTTTTCTTCTTAAAAAAATTTCAGCTTCATCAAGTGATATATACACACTTTAAAATAATAAGCACAGTGAGACTAAACACTAGGTCCCCCCCACCCCCCCCCCCCCATCGAGAAACATCAGATAATATTCACCAGAAAAATAACAACAGTCAATCCTCAAACAAGAAAATGTTGGCATCGTTGATCGCATAATATCACAAAGACGACAAAAAAGTCCAATATCAAAACCAAAAAAATGTCTGAATAATCTATTCAATCTCAGCAATAACTATCAGAAGACATATAAACTTAACGAGAAAAAATTTATTGAAACCTAAGAAACTAAATCTTTTTTTTACGAAAAAAGTAAAAAATAATAATCAAAAGTTGAGATGACAAAACAAATCTAACACGAACCACTTCCAAGAAGAACCGGTCGCAGAAGATCCCCCCATCTGCAGATCATATGCCATCAAATAAACTAGCTCTTCTGTAGGATATAGAACACATCAATTATCCTATAACCCTAGACAAGTAACGACCTATTTGTGAGAAGTAAAGCCACAAATACCTACAACCACTCTTTTTTTCTTATTACATTGTCTTCATTGATATTTCTCTCACATCTTGATACGCTTCCCTTCTCAGTCCATTTGGATTTACACCTTGTGGAATCCTCACATTAAACCTGGTTTTTAGGCTTCTTAAAAAACCCATAAACACTCTTCAACAAAATCAAAAACTGTTAGCACCCGGTTTGAACAATGGCTGTGCAGCCCGCTAGTCTTTTTGACTTTATTTCCACTTCATCAGGCTTACAAACACAGATAACTTTGGGGCTCATACTATTACCACACTATCTTGTACACATGAATCATGACGAGATAGAATCACAAGCCACAACCATTGAAAGCTTCACTCAATTGCTTCATTCTTCTCTGCCACAATAAAAGACGGTTTTTTTTGATTCCTCAAATTCGGTGGGCTCAAATCCGTGGTCCCAATGACACCATAAAAAGCAAAACTTTACGAACTAAGTTGCAACCCACAAAACTAAGGAAATATGACAAAAATGCACATGTTCTTCCCTCAAGCTTGTCCTGACCTAGAAGTAGTACCTCATCAACCCACAATCAATGGATCGAATCAGACAAAGAAGGCAGGATCCATGGATGATCTAAACGACATACAACTCACTTGAAACAGCCAAAAACTTGTGATTGCAAAGATTAAATTCCTCCATAAACTATTCCATTTATCCTCAAACCCTCGAGATGAACCAATAAACTTAGACGATCGTTACCTAATATTTTTCTTAAAATCATTTCATCATAAATTCTGGACACAACCTAAAAAAAAACCAAAGAACAAACAATAAAAAGATCAAAAACTCAATATAGAATGGTGAGATATCAAATTAAACTAGTCACATTTAATCAAAACAATAAATTATCACTACTGATAGTGATTCAGAAAATAAAGTATCACACTACACACTATACATAAACACAAGGTGAATACTAAATAATAACAATAAAGTATCAATAGTGTGTAAAAATCACATGAAAAACAAATATAAGCAAGTACACACATCAATTATCACAAGTGATAGACCAACCTAATTATCTGTTCTAAAAAAAAACAATCAAAAAATAAACAGCAATGAAATATTATCCCAGCACATGACTAACTTTGCAAAAACAAAAACCTTAGCCGGATGTCTTCTTCTTGCTGGAAATGCCCGCAGCAAAGCCTATGCTTAAACCAGAAACTCAGCAGCAACTAGCAAGACGCATCTGATCCATCGTGAACGTAACACATTATAATTTCAGAGCACGAATGAAGGATTTCTTGAAGGCTCTAATGAACCGTCCCATAAGCTTTTAGCAGTTGCTCTTTTCTCAACAAGTCTGGAACCGACCTACAACAAACCCCCCCTTACTAATCTTATCAAGCTGTGACATTATCTATGGACACTGAAAGGATACAAAACCATCATGTACCTGATAAAAATCACAAGGATAACGATTTAACAAAAAGTCTACAACAAACAAGTTAAAAAAATAAATCATATAGACAAATATTAAATTTCTACAAAACATACGCTTGTTGTCTTTTTCAAAAAGTTAAGCATTAAATAGACACAAGATCCACCAAGACACATGAGTTTCCACGTTCGCACCTTTCTATCAGCCCACAAAATAAACCACAAAGCTCATCACCCACTCAAAAAACATTACATACAAACACTAAAAGCCTTTGTGAACTCTTGCCTCTCTTCAAACCTAGTAATCAACATCTGAGCATCACTATCTACCAATATGTAACAGTTCTAATGCCAACGCGTGACAAATTCTATGAAACATCTGATGTTGAGTACCATAGCACTGAGTGAGCGGGTGAAACTGGACTACAAACAAGTGTTTACGTATAATAAAAAGGACTCGAAATCACCCCCGGTATTTGTGTAGAAAAGCAATGATTTCGAGTTTAAAACGTTAGCGTATGATTTATGGATTTGGGACGGGCTTCTTATACCCACCATGTTAGCCCACTAGGGCACTAACACCTAGTATTTAATCACACCTTTCCAGGCCATTAGGAAGCAGCGGTTGCTGTTCATTGTATAACAAACACACTAAGTGTCATTCTCTCACTAGAACTCCCCACTTTCTCTCTCTAGAAATCGACCAACCCTAATCTTTCACTTGTGTTGTGATAAACCAATATACTACAAACTCAATGGAATATCAGATATAACATGACTCTAACTCACAAATCATTTTGAATTTGCAGCTTTAAGATATTAAACAGTTGCTCAGATGTACAGTCAACTTCTCCTCTCAGCTTTGGACAGGTGCTTAAAACTCACACATCTTAGTCAAGCGCATGATTTATGATCAAGTTCAAAATACAACAATCTGTTCTTTGAAAATTTTGTAACCATAACAAACCAGAACACTGGGCCTTACAACCACAAACTCTGAAGTTTGAAGACCTTACTTCGTCTACATTTCATCTTAGGATCTAAAGTAATTCAACCAAACTTCTTTGGACAACCGTACACCTAATTACTACAACTCAAGTCAGATTTTTTTTCACGTAAACCACACTCTCCAATCATTCTGACATGATTAGCACGCTAAAAAACACCAAAACCTACTTCAGAAGCATACAAACATTACCTCTATACCCCTCAATACATCTCGTCAAGAATATCATAAACAGTACCCAAAAATACGGTAACACACGTAGCAAGAAACACCTCTTAGAACCCAATGAACTGAGTCCGTCGGACAGTGTCAATAAGCTCATCTCAGACATAAACAATCTTTAGTTATTTTATCAAACTATATAGAAGCTGAAACCAAAATGTGCAATAAAGCACACATGATAAAGGTATCACTAGTGTACAAAAACACAGATAAAATGCAAAACAATATACACAGAATATCCCCAAAGTGATACAAAAAACATAACACATTATAAAACACTTAAACAGCAAAATATGTAAGACAATAGCAACTATGATACCATTACGTCACACAAACACAAAAAATGGATTAAACATCAAAAAATATAGAACAAATACACAAGTGATTTTACGCATATTAGTTAACTAAGAATGCAAACTAACTAATAAAGCAAAATAAGTATAAAATATCGAAAAACATAATCAAAATTAAGACAAAAATAAATCAATATTTTGCCTAAATTTGATTCTACGTTTGCATATTAGTTCACTAAATATCGTAATATCCATTGTGATAATTATTCTTATTTCTTGATAGTTTTAACATTGTTGTGTTTCGTTGTACGTATTGAGATCATCTAGTGATATTATACATAAAGGAATTAACTGTCTTCTTATACCGAGTTTTATAATGTGTTATGATTGTATCACTAGTGATAATTCTATCTGTTTTGATTCTCTTATATGTTTTGTATCACAATGGACCTTATACGATGTGTTTTAATCTACATATTTGAGATTCAGCTTCTAATAGTTTGCAAAACTACTAAAGATGTTTATCATCATGAGCATAGTTGACACATCCCCGACGGATTCAGTTCATTTGAGGTGTCCTACAAGCTTGACTTCTGCACCGTGTTTACCAGGTGTTGGAGGTCAATGTTTATGATAGTCTCTCTTACGCATGTATTGAGTGTACATAGAGAATACACTTCTCTGAAAGACAGGTTTTTGAGTGCTTAGTTTATCAGTCAGAAAATAGATGAAGTGTGGTGTACGTGCAACAAAGTACTTAGTATAGTAATTGGACGTTCGTCCAAAGAGACACAGTTGGTGAAATAAACTTTAGATCCCTAAACGAATGAATAGACAAATAAAGAGTCTTCAAACGTCAGAGTTTGCGTGGTATATGTAAGAGGCACGGTTTCATTTGATAAGGTTTACCCAAAAAAATTTTCAAAGAACAGACTTAGCTATGTAATATATGAACTTGAACAAATACATGGCTGATAAGATTGAGTATAAGCCCCTGTCCACAAAAGCTTAGAGGAAGTAACTTACAACACTGAGCAACTTATATTATCAAAGCGGCAAAAATTCAAAATATTGGTGCAGTTAGAGCCTCATAATCTGTACATACCAGCTTCTCTCATTAGTAATAAACTAGGTTTTATCACAACAGCAAGTGAAAAATTCGGGTTGGCGCACGAATTTACTCTAAGCAGAGAGAACGGGGAAGTTCTAAAGTGAAGAAAGCACACTAAGTATGTTGGAGTTATACAATGAACATCCAACCCTCTAAGTTTCAAAGGGAGAATGACAGGAAGAAAAGGTTAAAGAAAGAAAAACTATTGGCTGGAAAGGGTGAATTAAAATACAAGAGTTTTTAAGTGCCACTAAAGTGGAGCCCTACTAACATATGAAGTAAAGAACCCGGTCCCAACACATAAATCATACGCAACGTTTAAACACTACGAACTATGCTTTTCTAAACCATACCTGGGTTGCATCGAGATCTTTTCATAAACGTATCACAGTTTTAAAGGTTCATCCTCACTCGTCAACATGTACTCAAAACAAGTATCAAGAATATTCACGCGAGCATTAACTAGTTTCATTCTGGCAGATAGATGATTGCCTCAAGAATATGATTGAATACTAGGTTATGAAGCAGAGGCAAGAGTCTCACAAAAGGCTTTTCTCGATATTACGATTATTTTGTTGAGGAATTGCTGAGCTTTGTGGTTTATTTTGGCTGCACATGAACATTGCGAAGTCTGTAACCTCATTGAGTTTTGGGGATATTGTGGTCTATTTTAAAATGCTACATATAAAACAAACAAGTAGGCTGTTTTTGTTGAAAATTTATAAAAATCTTATGATTTATTTTTACAACAGTTTTTTGACTAGACTCATCTTTGTAAATGCGTTATCACTTGTGATTTTTTAATCAGTACAATATAGATTTTTCACTTGTTCTTTCATGCCCATAGCTAATCACCAGAATTAGTTACGGATCGGTTCAGTACAATTATGAAAAGAAAACTGCAAAAGCTTATGGACGTTACTTACAGCCTCAACAAAGCACATCATGCGAGCGCCAAATCAATAATGTTTACCGATCACAGATCGATCAAGATGGAGCGATGCGTCTTGCTGTTGCTGCTGAGTTTCCTGAGTCTAAGCATAGGCTTTGCATGTGGCATATCATGCAAAAGATCCCGGCCAAGGTATTTGTTTTTGAAAGTGTTAGTAATTTCCATTTGATGTATCACTTGTGATATTTCATTGCTGTTTAATTTTTTGATTGTTTTTTTAACAATAATAGGTTGTTTATCACTTGTGATACTTGACTGTTTTTTTATATTAGTTTAATGTGATTTACATTTGATTTATCACTAGTGATACTTTATTGTTTATTTAGATTTCACTAGCTTATCATTAGTGATAACTTACTGTTTGAATAAATATCATTAGTGATAATTTACTGTTTGATTAAATGTGACTAGTTTAATTTGATATATCCCATTCTAATTTTTTTTTCCTTTATTGTTTGTTCTTTGGTTTTTTTTAGGTTGTGTCCAGAATTTATGATGAAACTGATTTTAAAGAAAAATTTGGTAAGATCGTCTATGTTTATTGGTCCTGAGGAGTTTGAGGATAAATGGAATAAGTTTATGGAGGAATTCAATCTTGTCAATCACAAGTGGCTTTCAAAGATGTATCGTCTTAGATCATCATGGATCCCTGCCTTCTTTGTTGATTCTCCATTATGTGGGTTGATGAGGACTACTTCTAGGTCAGAAAGCGAGAACTCATTTTTGTCATATTTCCTTAGTTTTGGTGCAACGCTAGTAAAGTTTATGCTTTTTTATGACTCATTGGACCAAGGATTTGATCCCACCGAATTTGAGGAACAAAAAAAACCGTTATGGCGAGAAGAATGAAGCAATTGAGAAGCTTTCAATGGAGGCTTCTCTTCTAAAGTCTATACTCGCAGCCTTTTTATTCGTGTCCAGAAAGAGATTGTTGCAGGGTCTTGGTTATGTTCAATAACGGGTATGAGTTCAGATGAGGGATGTACAGTTTGTACTATTGATGAGGATAAAGTAAAGCCTGTTGGTTTTCCAGAAGTGATTGACAAAGAAAATACTTCTGAGAATGTTGATGAAGAGATTAATTTGCATCAAAAACATACAGGATACTACAAGGTACACATTTTGAATTTCATTTATCACTTTTTATATTTTTTCAAGTTTTTTTTATTGTTATTGTTAAAAATATGGTATGAGTATCACCTGTGATATATGATTGTATTTATATTTTTTCAAATCTTTTTATTGTTTTTGAAGTATCAAAAGTGATATTTTCAGTTTTTATTTTCTATTAATAAGAATATCAAATGAAGTATCACTTGTGATATAATGATGTTTTTTTAAGGTACTTTATAACAAAGGAGATTCTTCAGTAACCTGCTGTTGTCAGCTTTTTGTTCGTTCTGGAATTTTATGTCGACACATATTTTGTGTATTCAAGAACTTTAAAGTGTCTTGTATTCCGGACCAATATATATTGAGGCGTTGGACCAAGGATTTGATCCCACCTGATTTGAGGAACAAAAAAAACCGTTATGGCGAGAAGAATGAAGCAATTGAGAAGCTTTCAATGGAGGCTTCTATCATTCTTGATTCATGTGTACATATGTTAAAAATTAAAATTAAAATCACACTGTACAGGGCCCCAATACGCCGTATCCAAAAATGGAATACGCCGTATGGAGGAGCCTGTATAAAAATCAATACGTGCCGGTTACTTAATACGGCGTATCTTGGTTTACATACGCCGTATCGAGTACGTGGCAATAAAGTTTATGCATAAAATAAAATAAAGGACCGGATATATCCATTGGTAGTGGATACGCCGTATTGATCAACTGGGAAGACAGACTCGATAAAATTGAAATTACATTCCGGGTTGTCTCCCGGCAAGCACTTTTGTTTACAGCAAAGTCTTTAAGTTAGACTTGTCCTTCAGCTTCTTATACTTTAGTACTTTACGCGCTTGACATTCCACCCTTCATCGCGTTTTTGGAACATCTCTTGGTAAACGAAAGAAACACTGTCATCGCTGCGCTCCCACTTCTTGTTAGATACTAGGTTAGTTCCATAGTATTCTTCATTAGGACCGAGGTAGTACTTGATGAGTTCAAATTTTTCGATCATTCATGTCACAGGTTCATGGGTCTTGTTATTCTGCTCAAGGGTGTTAAGGATTGTATCGTGACTTGTCCCAACAAGATTAATGTCGTCAGCTCTTCCAATGTGTCCCATAACCTGTGTTGGTTCATTCACTTTTTCCTGAGTATCCAAGTACGGCTTAAAGAATTCATCATTGCCTGCTTTAGTTGGCTCATCATCGTCTGATGTTGCGCGACTAAACCTACTGAAGTTAAGCTCATCATCTTCTGCCATTTTACTCCAAGTATCCCAAACAGTTTTGAAAGTAGCTGAATCGAAAATAGCACTATCCATGAACTTCTCGTTCAACCAATTTGAGAATTCATGGAAATCGGCTTCCTTAAGAAGCTCAGCACGTGTGATTCCAACACGTGAGTCTGGATAGAATCTGTGGAAGAATTTTCTAACAACGTCGTCCCAAGTGTTAATAATTCCATGACATTCATTCTACCACGAGTTCCGCGCCTTCCCACTAAGAGAAATTGGGAATGAGATAATGTGTGGCCGATCAGAGCTCACATCAGGTATATGTAGCAGATCAAGTATCTCCAGAACTTTAATGATGTGCTCGACTACATCTTCATCAGTTGGGTATCCAAAGAAAGCATTGTTGTGCAATTCCTCAAGTATGGTCTCATTTAGCTCAAAGGGTATAGCATCAGGTGTATTAGTGTTAGAATTGCGGCTTGCTTCCATGGTCCGCTTCCTTGTAGCATGCTTCGGCATAGTCCTTTACGTAAAACTTCTTCTTCTCGGAACTAAGCCAATTCCTGAAACCAAGGTAAAAATATCAGCAGTTTTTGTTCTTAAAGAAGTACACTTTGAGAAGCTATAAAACGAAACGGGTAACAAGAGAAGATGTAAACTGTCTCAGGTGGTAGATACGCCATATCCAATGTAGTGGATACGCCATATTGAACTTTTGAGGTTGATACGCTGTATTGCCCTGAACAGACATAGTATACGACTCTAAAAACAAAGAAAAACAAACAAATTTACAATCTTGGGCAGTGACGAATCTACCCAAGCGACACACTTAATTTATTCTACTCTTACTCCTAGGTTAGAACACTAATATAAACACAAATTATCCTTCATTCCCCGGCAACGGCGCCAAAAACTTGATGCTAGTTCGGATGTGTTGCATGTCGTAGTATAGGTTTTGCAAAAAGCCTTGTTCAAGTTTTATTATTTATATTTAACCGAATTACCTATAACGAAAACATCTAACGAGTTGTATCCCGGTAGTTGTAGTATTACGTGGTAAGTAAGGTGTCGAACTCTTGGGAATGAGAGTCAATTCATGAGTTGGAAATTATATTTTCATCGTTGTTGAAAACTTCTTCACTGAGTAAATTATCACAAGAGATAATATTAAGCATATAAATAGCAAAAAATAGAATATATATACTGATATTTTTATACATTAGTGATATATCACTAGTTATATATATCACTAGTTATATATCACTAGTGATATATATATCACTAGTGATATATAACTAGTGATATATCACTAGCGATATAACATTAGTGATATATCAAAGTAATTAATATTTCTGTGAATATGGCTTCTGATATTTTCATACACCAATTATAAATCACTAGTCATATATTACAAAAAGAGATGTATACTTACTATATGTTTCCTTGCATACTGAAGATGCTTCTGCTCAATAGCTTCTCGTCATCTGTAAGTTCATCGTTTGGGTTCACTGTCTTGTTCACGTAATTCCATTTTAGCTTCACAGGTCTTGTCTCTTTTTCTATTTCCATTTTGTTTTTCCATTCATTTAGTATCTTCATTTATACAATGAACATCCAACCCTTCCTATGGCTTGAAAGGGTGATTAAATACAAGGTTTTTAGTGCCCTAAGTGGGCTATGGAGTGGGCTAACATGTGGGTAAAGACCCGTCCCAACACCATAAGTCATACGCTAACGTTTAAACTACGAACTATGCTTTTCTAAACAATACCGGGGTGATCGAGTCTTTTTCATAAACGTAACACAGTTTTAAAGGTTCATCCTCACTCGTGCATGGTACTCAAACAGAGTTCAAGAATTTCACGCGTGGCGTTAACTGTTTCATTGGAGATAGTGATGCTCAGATGTTGATTACTAGGTTTGAAGAGAGGCAAGAGTTCACAAAGGCTTTTCGTTTGATTATTTTGTTGAGGATGCTGAGCTTTGTGGTTTATTTTGGGCTGATGAAGTTGCGAAGTGAAACTACATTGAGTTTGGTGATATTGTGTCTTTTGATGCTACATATAAAACAAACAAGTATGTTTTGTTGACATTTAAAATCTTTATGATTTATTTTTTCAACTGTTTTTTGTAGACTTTTTGTAATTCGTTATCACTTGTGATTTTTATCAGGTACAAGATGGTTTTTGTTCCTTTCACTGCCATAGATAATCACAGGAGATTAGTTACGGTCGGTTCAGGACTTTTGAAAAGAGAAACTGCAAAAGCTTATGGACGGTTACTTAGAGCCTTCAAGAAAGCTTTCATTCGTGCTCCAAATACAATTGTTACCAATCAAGATGGATCGATGCGTCTTGCTGTTGCTGCTGAGTTTCCTAAGTCTAAGCATAGGCTTTGCATGTGGCATATCATGCAAAAGATCCCGGCCAAGGTATTTGTTTTTGAAAGTATC